>JAUYWH010000013.1:21231925-21319185 GCA_034779795.1 Ctenopoma multispine
TATCTATCTATCTATCTATCTATCTATCTATCTATCTATCTATCTATCTATCTATCTATCTATCTATCTATCTAGGAGAAGTTCTACATTTTATTAACCAATGTAGTACTATTACACATTAACAAAGAGCTAATTAAATGAAATAACTAAAAGATAGATAGATGTATTAGCATTATTCTAATCTAATAATAAAATAAAATGTAAAAGGAATACATCTGTCATTATGCCTCACTTACACACACTCGGACTTGTCATGGCTCAGGTGTTACCTATGATAAATATGGCTCTGTTCTGTTTCAGGTACATCCTGCCCGAGTCTCCACGTACAACAAGAAGAACCTCAAATCATACTCAAACAAGTTCAGTTTCAAAGTTGTGTGAAAAGAAGAACAAGACTTTCTAATGTGAATACAATTTAAATGAAATATATATTTACATTAAGTTAAAAAACAAAAGTTTATTTTATTCCACTAGATTTACATATTATGGTTTACAGTGTAATTTTTAATTGTTCTCACAACAGTGCAGACTGTAGTGATTAGTGACATTTGGGTTTTCCTTACCCTGCCTACGTCTTAAAGGCAAATTAATGTGTATGTATGTTAAATTATACCTACATCTTTAGATATACACGTTTCAACATGTTTGTAGATAAAAACGATAGTAAAGTCACTGGAATGATAATGTGTGATGCACAACTGTCAGTATGCTTCATATTGCACACACAGCTTTGGCTCTAACAGTAGAGACACAGAAACTCTTATTCTATAAGCATAAGCTCATTTGATATGACATGTCTAAACTGCAGTTTCACAGCAGAAAATACATTAGAAGAAACCAATTGGGATCCAAAGTTTAAATAAACATAAATTCTATGTAGTGTGGTCCTGCAGTGTGGATTAGACACATTGCTCTTCAAACATGAGACCTTGGTCAGCCGTGTATTGACTGTCCTTGTGGAAGACACTAACCCTTCACTTAATGGACTGTTCGGTCCAGTGGTGCAGCACTGACTCTGCCCTCACAGTCAAGGGAACCGAGCAAAGAGATTTCCTTGAGTCAGTGTCACATTATTTTACTGATGATCGTCTCAAGTAAGTGTGTGACCTCATCACCTCGGCTAGCATTAGCATTAACTGCTAACCTGCTGGGCACTCGGAGAAGCTGAGGTATTAAGCGACTTATCAGGGGGCTTCCAGAGCGGGACATTAAAACTGACTGAGAGAGCAAGGAGAGCAACACTGGCCCCAAAGTCCTGCTTAGTCATCGCTTCTCTCAGTATGTTGAAAAAGTGCCACTTTCATTCCCATGGCGATAAGGGAGAGTGAAAAGGCGGGAAACAGACCTGTGTAATGCTGATGGACATAGTCAGTCTCTGACTGAGCAGGGCTGGAATCGGGCGCTAAAAATGCAGCATCAGCAGTAGTGGATTTACTTGGATGAATGGACTCGGCTCGACTGGCATAGCGCGGAGAGTTTCGGAGGGGGGTGTGTGTCAAAGCAAGTGGCTGAGACATGGCTAATACTGCCAGTGAGCTGTGGCCATCTAAGTAATTACTACCTTTGCTGTTGGACTAATCCCCAGAGCAGAGCAGCAAACTCAGGAAAGAAAAGCTTAGAGCCTCTGTGGGGCCCCGTCACTTGACTTCAATTACACAGAGACAGGGACCTGTCTCACTCAGAGAGAGAGGAGATTATCTCATTAGAAGTCTTCACTCAAATAAATATCCCAATTCTGAAAATATGTGTTTATTCAAAACAGACTGGGTTTATCTAGAGCTTCATATTTACACTTTCTCCTAAAGAAGTGCACTTTGGTCTCCATAGAGCTTTGACCTTAAAAGGGATATATATATAAAAAAAAAGCTCTTTGAAAGCGAAAAAAAAGAAAAAAAAAAGACAAGGAAATGTATATAACATAAGACTTAAGTTAGTGGTTTCCTGGTGGTAGGACTGTTTATGGTGCGTATACATTTAATAGTCGAGGTCCTTGGCTACAGTATATGTCAGTAAAGGCTAAAATGCTTACAAAGGTATTAAAATGTTTTCTAATGGTATTTATGGTTTCTTTATGTCATTCTTGTTTGTTAAGTTCTGAGTGAATCAGGTCTGTATTTTCATTTCTGGTAATACAGTATTATACTTCATTTAAAACACATCCTAAATTATACTGTATTTATACAATACTGGAATTCAGATTTATCTTTTCCTTGTATGTAAATGTAAATGTAAACATACATTGAATTTTGTGACAAATCAAAAATAAGTAATACTACGCTTTAAAATCACATTTAAACCATATATATTGAATTCTGATCAGTGATTGGTAGTCAAGTATGATTTCCTCTGACTTCTACTAAGTAGAGAAATTTGTGCAAAAAGATTTTTTCTGTCAAAAACAACTATAAAATCAATCCAATACACAAACATAAATAAATTACCACTCACTACTGGAGGTGGATATAAATTAAAAATCCTAACCCCAAAATCAAATAGAATAACAGTTAAATAACTGTAAAACAACCTCAGTCAAGAACAAATACAGATTTCACATCAGCTTGTTGATTCTACTAACAACTTCAAACTTAACAGACAAGTGAAGCAAAGACAGCAGGTTAGCAGCTTTGCTCTCTTGCTTTGAATTACTAAATGTTACAAAGTCCAAAAACCAGCTCAGCGTTAGTTTCTGTGTGCTGCTGTGAGGGTTACCTTTGCGCTCCGAGCGTTTCTTGCGCCTTCTCTTGAACCTGCGTCGGATCAGGCAGTAATAGGAGCCCAGACTCTGTGCGCCGTTGGTAAGAAGGGCCATGTCTTTGCCAGCACTTCTGCCGTTATAAGATTCAACTAAACAGCTGTCTAACAGCTCCAAACTAAACTAGAGCAAATTAAAGTTCACTGGGAACACACCTGGTCTAACTATATTTCTCCTCTAACATCCAGAACGCTCACACTTCTCCAGTTTGTGCTGTCAAGCTAATAATATTCAGAATGTCCAACTCCACACACAAGCACTCTTTGTTTCTAATTCAGTCCTTCCCCCGTAACTCTCTCTCTCTCTCCCTCCCTCCCTCCATTTCCCTCTCCTCCTCTCACTGTCTCTCTCCTCTGTTGACTCCATGTCTGCCCTATCAGTAGTCAGAGAGGGGAGGCGATGGAGGAGAGCGAGAAAAAGAGGGAGGGGACTGTAGCAGAAAGGAGAGAGTCATGTTTGCAGATGGTTGTGTATTAACAGAGGGAGCAGAATTAAACTCTCTACCTGTCTAATCCCCCCTAAAACTAACTGACACCTCCAACAAGCTAAAACCACCTCATTTTCTCACGACTCCCGCAGCCTGTTTTTCAGGTCACCAACACAGGTTTAGGTGGTACTGCATGACTGTGAGAAAGCTCCATCTTCAGTGAAAATTAAATATATATCCTAATTACAACACATCTGTACATGCAGAAAATTCATAATATGAAAACTTTTTTTAAGCTTGCAATGTTGAAGTCAAATTCTTATTCTTATTGTTCATACAAGATCTGTGTTTCTTCTCACAAAGACTGCGTACTAAAAATGAACGCGCTGCCTCCCTCTTGTGGTAAACTGCTGGATTTACATGTGTGATGATAACCAAAGTGTAAAATCCTTAAATCTTACAGTGTTGACTCTGCGTATTTCACGATTCTTATAATAGTTGTGATGATGAATAACACACAAAATGTCTACAATAAATAAAGAAATGTTGTTGTGGAAAAAAAGAACTTGAATAACAGTAATGGAAAAAGTAGACAGAACACTCACCTCTGGCCCAGTTGTGATGTCTTTGATTGGAAAAACCTAAAGGAAGAGAAAGATAAGATGTTCCAAGTGAGTGAAGAGTAGAAATCTCTGCTGACCACAAAGTCAACATCTGGTTTAATCAGAGTAAAAACATTTTTTTAAGGTCACGGTGCAAACAAACTAGTGGGAGATACAAAAAACAGAGAAAGGACACACAGTGTGTTGTTTCCACAACATCTGGTGTTTCCCAGCCATATGCCGAATGAACTGTTCCAAAACCTGGTGTTTCTGGACGATCACAGCGATTGTTTGAAATAATGGAATGCAGGTTTTTCCAGTTTTGTGGCCGAATCTATTAATTTAGCTAGAAATTTTCTTTCTAAACCACTGTGCTTTATCAAAGCTTCCCTGCAAATATTGTATCTGACAAGCAGAGAAATTCTATCAGCTCTTTTCTAAAGCACTTGGTACACAATGAACTTCCAAAGGTGAAATAAACATATGGAGAAGACAACATAAAGCAAAAAAGACTTGTTGACACACATCTAGCAAAGTCAAAGTAAAATAATACAAATACAGTGATTGGGACCGGAGATGTATATTTTGTATTAACAAGGCTGACCCTGTCATTGTTTATAATTTTTACATTTTAATATAATTAAAGCATAATGTGGCCTTATCATGTACAGCACAATACATCAGTGTTCCTAGGTTGCCATCAATGAGAGAAAACCATTGCTGAGGTATGTATAAATCAACATTTATGTAATAAGGGTTTATGCTAGTGGTTGTCTACGTCCATAATGTTTGAGTAATGTAGGACTGGTGGCTGATTTTACAAATAGTCCCCCAGTCTCAGGATGATGCATTGTAGCAGGACAACAACTGTAAACTTGCAGACAATACAACCAAAGAGTTATTAATTGACCACTAGCTGTTTCTGTTGCTATTAACAGGCCAAATCAGTCATCTGCTAAAGACGTCTGGTCACTGCAAACACTGAAAGGTTTGTATAGTATTAAAGAGGCCCAGCTTTGGATTCCATCTTTAAACAACTGATCTGACTCACAGTGATGCTGCAGAACCAGGATTGATAATTATCAAACTGTTTTACAAGTCCTGGTTTCCATGAACAACAAGCTTTGTGTAGAGAAGATATAAAATGCTGACTAATTAATACATCTAGTAGTTTCAGTCTAAACTACATTGTGGTGCAAAGTCTTTTTTATTACTATATTCAGGTAAGACAGATAATTTCCTTTATTAATGTAGCAATGCTGATTTTTTTATACATTTATTATACTTTATAAATACTGGAAACTACATTTTGACATGCCAATTCTGCCAAATGCAAGAGGTGCTGTAGCTGAAATTACTGCAAGTATACAGAACGCTAACTAAAAATAACACTAAATCTACAGGCGACCTTGAAATGCCTTGAAGCTGGTACACAGAGAAGCTGGGGCTGGAGATGATAGTAAAGGAATACGAGATGAGGAGAGAGAGAACACATAGAGACAAAAGCTTGAGAAAAGTAAAGGAAATGGGAGGAGGGGGTATAAAGAACAACTGTTGAATGAGAACATAAGATAAAGAAATGAGACAAAGCAGGCCAGAGACGTGGAAATAAAGAGAGGGAAACAAAGTTGGATGAAATGAGGAAAAGTAGGATGGGGTGAGGAGATAGGAAAAAATGTTTCCATATAAAACCATGATCCAAAAGTAGGCTCTCCACCCTGTTGGGTTGTTTAAGGTCAACGATGCTGTTTTCACTGCAGCCGACTCGTCGACATGTCCCCTCCTGCTGCTTGATTTAAAATGTTTTAAAAAAGGCTAATTAGGGGTTTTTGGGGTAAAGGCTGACCAATTATGTACATGAAGTTAAATTGAGCATAAAGAGAGAGAGACGCAGATTAAGCTTAGGAGTTGTAGGGCACAGAAGTCGATGTGACAAAGACGATCTGAAAATCAAAGAGAAATCTGCTCCACAAATTCATTCATGCTTCTGTGTATGAGCCAAACATAACTATGGCTAGCCAAGTCTCACCACAACTGCTTCTGAGTGACTGCTTTTCCTTTGGCTTTGTTTTCTGAAAGGGAGACTAATCGGTCCACTTACCATATTATTCTAATTTATAGAGACTGAGCAAAAACTGCAAACATGAGAAAGCTGGTGCATGCTCCGCAGAGAGTCTCTCACTCTCTCTTTGCATTTTCGGGACATATTCAGTGGACAGAGGAGGAGAGGCTGTGGTTATGAAGCCAATACTCTGCGGTTATCCAGACTGAATTTAAAGGCATTCCAGGCTCAAATTACAACTAAACTCCCGTGGCCTTTACAGTTGTTTTACAGAGAAGCACAATCATTGACAAAAACAACCTCTTAAACGGTTTCGCAGGGAAGAAATCCAGGCTACTGTGGTGAGCCCATCTATTACTTCATAGATCTGCTCACAGTCAACTAAAAAACACAAAGCTCTAAAAATAGATTCAGTAGGAAGAGGGTTTTTTTTTTCACGCCTTACTAAAGCTGTTGATGTGAATTTAAAAGTCAGTTCCAGTGATGCGTTGCAGAACTTTAAGATCTCAGTATTTCTGTAGCTGGTGGGCTACAATTAAATGATGGTTTAGAGTTTTGAGAATTCACTTTCTAACCGGTGTTAAACTACTATGAAATATATATTAAGGTACACGCGGTGCCATATTGTGACAGTGCAGTACAAGCAGCCGCCAGCAAGGGGAGACATGCCAAAATGGGGTCAGACACTGCAACATCATTAAAACAATGTTCACAGTCTTAGATTGATAACAAGTAAAAAAAAAAACCTTCAGCTACTCCAGAAAACAGTAGCCTTATTAAACTTTATTTATCTGCCTCTTCTTCAATAGGTACTGGAGACTACAAACCATCAGCCATCAAGCTTACAAACTTTGAAGCAAGCTCTATATAGCACTATAAGCAACTGCAAGTGGAGAAAAAGAAAAAAAAAACAACAACAAACAAACCTCAAAGTGTTTCCGTCGATGTGGATTCAAATCTAAGGACAGTACTACAGTTTTACCAGTGAGTTTAGCCACATGCTGAAGCGGCTGCCTCGCTACGGAGAAGCAACTGAAGACATAACATGTAGACATAAGCATGTCCTGCAGTGGCTGAATACCTGAATATGAAGGCAGATGAAAAATATCCATGCAGGAGTGGAGTTTCATTGCCTTGTGAGGAAGTCACGTTCCTAAAGCAACACTCACCGAACCTCATCTTGTGCACAGAGTTTGGCACGAGCGCGAGAGGGGAGAGATTGTGTGTGAGCGATCAGCAGAGACAGGAGGGGAGAACCTTCTGAGAGCTTTTAAAGCTGAGAGGCAGTGTGTCTGTTTGTGTGCGCTGTAGTCATATTAGGGTCTAATGGGTGCAGACCGCCTGCTGGCTGCTTTGAAGACTAAGGTGGGTGGCAGCAGGTGGATGGAAAACAATACAGGAGCTTTGATAAATTTGACACTGGTGATTAAAAAAGGAAATAAATAAAAAAGGAAAGCAGAAAAGTACAAAGCCACTTGAGGCTGAGCTGGACAAAAAGTCAGACTGGTTCATTATGAAGGACAAGGATTATGAAAGAGAGACAAAAAGTCAGTCAACTGCACTGGATAAAAGGGCTGCATGACAATAAACCTTAACTCACAATTTCAGCCAAAGAATCTGGATCAACATGTCCCGTCTTTCTTCGCTATGAATATCTGGAAATGTTTTTGCTTTACTGACTGTTGTCCACCAGAGAGCAGCCCTGCTGCAAGATAATTATTATGATGCACTTTGGAAGCATGGATGCTATGAGGATGTTTTTTTTATCTATTATTATTATTTTTACCTTACATATTTCATTTAGACTTTAAGCATACATATTTCATGCTGCTCTATCCCGATCGTATAGTAAAGTCAAACGTCTAAATGGATAGGATGTACTTTGCCCTTTTTACAGTGACAGCTGTGGCCAACACGGGGCCACACTGACCAACTCCCATGTGTCGATGTGTGGAAGTGTAAAAAATAATGACACGTTTGAGTCAAGCCAGCAACAGAAGGTGCTGACTAAGAAGACACCTCGGATCGAGCACATTCGTGATATCCTCCGTACTTTAAGATGAAAACAGGGTTTTCACTTTTGAAAATAAAAAGTCATGGACTGGGCACAAAAGATTATAATTAACTTATGAGCATATGACTAATAACTCATTCTTTATCTTATGCATTTATCATTTTACATTTTATTATTTTATAAAGATAAAGACATATTTCCAGGGAATGTTTGTCCTGGGACGTGTTTGGCTATATGAATGGTTCTGTGGTTTCCCAGCTGCACATTTCTGTATTCAGATCCACATTCTGTGCAGTCTTTAAGGGCAGGATATGATGGTGATGTGAAGAAGGTTCAATAATCCATGCTTTCATATTGATGTGCTATAAGCATTAGCGGGTAGAATTCATAATGCCAGGGATTTGGGATATCTGTATTTTTCTACTTCTATTGGTTGTGGAACAGTGCTTTAAGGATTGTGTGTTGTCAGTACAAAACCAATTTGGTCACATGAAGTTTGTCATGGTTTCTAGAGTTGTGCTGCTTTATTGAGTCTAAAAATTATATATTTCAAGGCTTAGTACTACAGAGAGCTCTCAGTCTATAAACAAGATGATACTTCTTTGGCTGAGAAGTCTATCAAATGCATTTTGCAGTGTGGGAAGCAAGTGAGGGGCCACGTCATTTAAACTGTGCTGCACATGATTAGTTGGTCATAACTATGTGAACGCGGTTGGAATATACAGGGGACACTTAGTTTGAACTGTCATGTTTGTTATGCCATCCTGATGAAGCTCTACTCTGGCAGGTAAAGCAGCGGCGACACACCTCACCAACAGTGAGGAGGAACCGAGGCACTGCCCAGACAATTTAAATTCAGGAGGAAAACTACTGTGAAGATTCATTCCTGCATTCCTTGTCAGTGACAGCGAGGTCAAACAACACGGGGGCAGCTTTCTCTCCAAACAGTCTAACGTGAGGGAATACAAACAAAGCAAAACATTCACAGTACAACTCAGCCATCCAACAATTATCTCTAAATAAACCAGACTGCCAGAACAATCTTGTGACTTGTAGTATCTTACAAAAAAACTGATTATCCCTTTCTTTTTTTCCCAAAACCCCAACTGCTTACTTTACATAATTTACCAGCTGCTATATTTCACAGTTCGCTCTCTAAACAGACAGCATGTAAATAGAAATGACTTATTTCTTCCTATGGGAGTTCCTTTACATTCCCAAGCCTACCATTAGGTCCCACTCCTGGGTGTGGTCCCCTCCTTCATCAACCCTCCACCTCTCTGCCTGGGACAGATCCACTCCACTGCTTGGGGCTTTAGTTTTTGGCACCAGTGGTGGTGTGTATGTGTGTTAGTATACAGTATTGTGTGCATGTGTATGTGATGTAAGCATGAAGAGAACAATGGGCAGCTCTGTACTAACCCCTTTGGCAAGATATACCCCTGAATGGCAAAGTCAACAAGATGTAAGAGAAAAAGGGTAGAATAAGGCTTCAACCCACACGTGCTATGCTCAAAATGTACTGTACTCTATCTTACATGGTTTAGACTCAGACCTCAATTCTGGGGACACGTGTACGGCACATCCAAGGCTCCTACAGACGCGACTTATCTCACATTTGGGTGAGATAAGGCCTGAGGGTCCTCAGAATTACAACAAAGTCTGCAGTTGGACCCTTCTCCATGGCTTGTTGTAATGTGTAAAGAAGGCGAGTGTGTAGGAATATGGTCAGTGTTTGTGTTGCTGTCTAGTCAGTGTAGTCCTGGTCCAGTTGTGGAACTATTTATGTTAGCAAATCTAAATGACTGATTAAATGCGGGCAGCAGTAGATCAGTTGGTAGAGTAGTCGTCTGCGAACCACAAAGGTGAGGTATCACACTCAAGGTTGCTAAAGATCAGCACATGGCCTGTGACCTTGTGCCTACGTCTGTATCACAGCACAACAGCACTGTGTTTTGTGTGATATTGTTTTATAATTTACAGTGCTTCACATCAGATGATGGGTTCAGGGGAAAGAAAAGGGGAAAAAAATGAATCAATGAACATGATGACTTCAACTTTGGCTAGAAAATGTCAACACAATTTATGTGATTATCCGTCATTATAATCCAAAACAACTGAGTAATATTTCCTGTAAAGGATGAGATTTTAATAGTAAATTGATGTGGCTGAGAACATCCACACATACAGTGTGTAGTCTAGTGTAGGGAGATATGAATGTTATTTTTCCCCAAATAATGAGCTGTAGGCCAAGAGAAGTGAATAACTTATGAAATCAGCTTACTGTTTAAGTTTTATTGTTTCCACATGTGTGTTTTTACAGCAAATAAGCAAAACTCTGCCAAATCCTGTGTATGTTGTATCATAGCAGTAGCAGAAATATGAAATGACCTGGAGTCAATGAAAGTATTTAAATCAAAATGCAGACACTACTAAGGACTAAAAGCTGTATGACTTAAGTAAACTGCAGCAGCAAGTGTCTCCAGTCCACAGGCTAACAAGCACTGAGTCTACTGTCTGACTTTGGTCATCCCAGAGCTCCTAAGGGGACTATTGGGCATTCTTTGGCATACATGCTGCACATATGGGAAGTGAGGAGAGCAATGGCTCTGTGCTGGAGCTGATAACAGCTACAGCTGAGTTGAGTCATGTATGAGGGTTTGTACAGGTCCGTAGAACTGAACAGTCTCAGCTGTGCACATACAGCTACAGTGAGCTCTAAGATTTTTGTTTTATTTTAATATGTGATGAAGGAGAGAGTTTTTGTCGAGTCAAACTCAGAGCTATTTAAGTATGCACTCCATCAATATTAACTTGATTTACATCAAACTTGAAGAAGTAGAAAAGATTAGTTCATTTCTGGTCAGCACTAACATACTGTACCTAAGTCAAATGATCATAATCATAATCTACAACCGAATATGTATCCCACTGCCATAATGCAGAATCACAGTTAATTTCTCCTCACTTCTAATAGTGCACTCTCTATATTATATCAGCATTTTCTCCTATGACGAATGAGCCTCCACTCTCAGCCAATTTATCATTTTATCCTGCCGCGTGCCCTTCTTGATGACACAACTTTCCATTTCCTTAAGGTCACAGAGAAAGAAATGCATCTCGTCACAAAGAGGAAAAAATAATTAAAAATAATAAGGTTGAGACGGTTTAATTTTCGAGACGAGGGCAGATGTAATAAAGTGGAGTGAGATGGGAAGAAGAGAACAGAAATCACAGAAAGACAAAGACTGATGGGACGTTAATAGACATATAATATAATACTGTTGTATTTCTATTAGGCAAAATGCTAACATGTCATCACTTCACCTCTACTGTATTATCATTAGATAGTATTATAAATCTATGGAAGCCTGCCCTCAAACTGTTGGCTAGACTATGTAACACACACATGCACACAAAGGTTTTTACTGCACTGCAATGCGGTGTGACATTGAAGATAATGACTGCACTTGCAAAAAACACAAACCCACACCCACACAGACACATATGTGACTGCAGAAAAACACCTCTGAATACACATACGTATACGTCAGGGTGAGAATACGTGTTCACCCACCGTTTAAAAGGGATTGTGTACACAGCAGAAAAGCTTGATGTTCTACGTACTCTGGGACTGCAGCAGCCTATGGTTGGCCCTCACTATGATTGTCAGTTAACAGTCACACTATTTTATTGAAACTAATTCAAAGCATTCGTACCTAAGGTTTAAAGCAGGTTGGTTGACACTGCCTTGATAAAGGGATTACATGATCATTCTCAAAAGATCTCCTATAGGCATTTTCTGATCTCGCACCCCTGTGGTTAAAGCTGCATTCAAAGCTGTTGTTACAACAGACGGCGCATGAACCTTTTCACTGAAGACTGCTCCCTGCTGCTACTGAAAATGAGGTTGACCAAAGTGAAGCTGCAGGCTGGCAAACCAAAACAATGAACTACAAACGCTAAAAAAAGAAGGTAAACTTCAGAGTCGGGTGGTAATTTTCTGTGGCTTTGTCACTAATGCGCTGTACTTAGTTATTTGATGTTTGGTTAAGATTAATATTACAATGCTGATTCCTGGAGCTTTAGAGATTAGTTCAAATTAGGAAATGAAAATAAAGGTTTAAAACAGGCTGCCGCCATGATCAAGATTAAAGCAAGCGAAAAAAAACAAACAAACTTTGACCTTAATCTCCTACCTTGGAGAGTTTCTGACACAGTATCATTTCAGTTTGTCATTATTTGCTCGAACACAAGAGGCCACTTGTCTGGAAAAACTGGTTATTTTTAACATTTGAACAGTGAGGGCAGTCTAAATAAATATTAGACATGTAATGAAAAACTATTTCCGAAAAAAGGGATTAAATGTATTTACTAAATCGTTTTATGGGAGGACGTGGGTGAGCTGGTAAGGCAGTTGTCCATAAATGACGAGGTCGTTGGTTTGATTCCCAGTTCCTCCTGGCCACATGCCAAGGTGTCCTTGGAAAAGACACCAAAACCCTGCAGTAGTGCAACACTCACTGGCAACTTTATTGGTACCCCTTTACAATCTAATACAGTGCAGTACAGCAGCTCTGGTGACATTCTACTATATACTGTATACTGTATATTATTATGGTCATACTAGGTGTACTGTACTGGAGTACATTATATTAAGAGGTGTTTCTAATGTTATGGCCACTCTGGGGTGAAAATCAGTGTCATTATCACAACAATGATTTTATACTTTTTACACCATTTGCGAACAGCTGCGTTGCATGAAAGTTGCTGAACAAACTCACAATTTCCACCTGCTGGGCAGTACACACCAACAACACTGTGATGAAACTTTCACCAAGAAACTTTAAGGTCATGCCAAAAATAAGTCATACAAACTCTGCTTTCCCTCCCTCACCTGCTCTTGTGGGACTATGCAAGTATCTTTGTATGAAGGGTGCCCACGCAGGTGTTCATCTGAGTGTGCATGCGAATCAGAGTTAGTGCATGTGTGCGTTCCTTCCCTCTGTTGGTGTTTCTATCTGGGTCAACCATCTGGGGAGCTGCCAAGGCCTTGGTAAAGTGGGCAGCTGGCCATCACAGCTGGCTGGCAATCACACGCGCACACACACACACACACACACACACACACACACACACACAGGAAAGCGTGGAGTCACCAGGTAACATATGCATTGCCACCGCCCAGAGCAAGCATCCAGCACCACCACCTGAGCCCTCATTATGTTCTGTAGAAGCTGAGAAGTCAAAGAGACGATTTTGTGTGCGAGCGTGTCTGAGTAAGGACAAAACAGTTGAGAATTGGTCTGACTGCAATTACAGGGGAATGCGCAAATGCATGTTTGTGTGTTTATGTACGTTTGTGTATGCAGACATGTTCCTCTGTCACCAGGTTCATTCTCATTGGATAGGAATGTGCAGTTGAAGCTAATTAACCACTTCCAAGATGAAGACTAAATACAGCCCACAGAGCCTCTCCAACCTCTTTTTCTTTCAGCCCTTCTGTCGTACAATGGTGGCTCAGGCTTTCCCACACTGCTTCTATTCAGTGGTCGCAGATTGGATTACAACAGAGGTACCGGAAAAGTAGGCCAAGACACGTTGTGCTCACATTTGCGTGCGTGTATTTGTGTCTTATATTGTGTGTGAGCATGTGATATGACGCAACATAAAATCAGGCTATCCAGGAAAGTAGGCTAAAACCGAACACATGGCAAAATGAGAACAATCGGCGGGAAGCCTTTATCAGTTCGGCCTGTTGAGGAGCAGCAAATGCAACACAGACACCTATTCCACTCGACTTCCTAAAAGCGACGACCAGAAGCTAGTCGTGATTGTTCATAATCACCATCAGCAATTATAAGACCAGGAGCTGAATAAAACTGGAAAACAAACGGAAAAATGTATTTGAAAACTTACAAGATAATTTTTTATTACAATCACGGTCTCCATCAGGTAATCCCGAACAAATTGCCTCAGGGAGATGTAACCCAACTACAACTACTGTGTGCTAGATGAAAAGCTCTTCTTTATCACCGGTGATACATCTGTGTAACTGCCAGCTGGATTCCCTGGAAAAAGACTGGGTTTCTCGAGAGCTGCGACCTCCTTCATTCATATTAATAGAGCCTTAACACTTTTCAGTCTTACACTCTGGGGTATAAGTGAAGCGAGATCTGAAGCGAGATCTGTGGCGATGTGGCAAAGCTCCCAGACAGTTTGAGTAGGGCGGTCAAATCACCAACAACTCAGTAACTACCATCCCCCCCTGGATTACAACCACTATTTAACCTCAACTGCTCCAGTAGGTCTGCTCAGACACTGCTTGGTTGGGTGCTGGAGAGCTCCTTTGAGTTAATGTGAAGCAGAACAAGAAAACAAACTTCAAACAGCAGAAGAAGTCAAGCCTAAGTATACCCTTTTACACAAGAAGCAATTACTAATCACAGTCCTGAGAGAACGATCTTGGGAAAGAAACAATACTACTATAAATAGAGATAAGGGACAGTCTCCTGGTGTGTTGTTGTTGTTGGTGTCAATGTGCCAGCCCAGGAACCACATAGCGAGAAGTGAGGTATGGGCAGATGTGACTGTGGCGCCTGAGTCTCCATCCCTCTGCCAGGCCTCCCTTTACGTTCCACCGTTTTTTCCTCTCTTTCTTCATGTCTTCTTCAGTGTGTCTGAAACTCGCCAGCACAAACATTGCTTCTTCCTTTTACTGTTTTCGTGTGTGAGTCTTAAGTGACTGAAGGTTTTGGTCTCAGCGGCTGACAGCAGAAGGCTGTGGGGTCCATTGGGCGTTTCTCAGGTGCGAGCACTTGTACAATAAGTGTAGTTTTCTACTGATAAATTTTATAAGAAAGACAAGACTATCCATTAGGAAGATGAAGTACACAGCCGCCTTTCAACACACATGAGCTGCAGGCAGTGAGTCAGTATCAATAAGATAAAATGGTGGAACATCTTTCTGGGATTGCCATCTGGCCAAGGCTGCCTCGGGCCTGCTCTACTATGGACCAGTGAACAAAGCAGGTCTGACTTGCTCACTGGGTGCTTTCTATCTGTCTACATGTCTGTTGAAATTTTTGTTTGCAGTCTGTGTGACCGCCTGTAGCCTTGGCAATTCCAAAAGCTTTGATGCTGACAACTGCAGTTTCCAAAAACACATAAGGCTGCTGAATTTGTTTTATAGGTAAAAAAACCTTCAAACAAGTGGTTCTTCAGAATAGCTGACATAATACATGATGTACTGATGAATCACTGTCAGAGCTATTAGTGGAAAAAAAAAAAGATTTACAATATGCTGTTTGCACCACTTTTATGTAACACCACATCATGCTTTATTATTATGAGGAAACTATCTCTACAAATAAAAATACCAACAACAAATAATGAGCCCTTTTGCTCTCATTATGTGTTCTGTCTTTTGGCTGCTGCACTCTGAAAGAGGTTTAAAGCCATTATGCTGCAGCACTGCATTTGACATCTCCTTTCATCAGGCAAAGGCCACGGTTACATAAGGGTTACTATTTTAGTTTAGTTACGGACTTCAGGCAGTACTGCATCCTTAACAGAGACTTTTAAAGTACACTTTACATAATACCTTGAGTTTTATTATCAAATATTTCATTTTGACTGATTTTTATTTCTTTTGGCTTGGTCTGTAATTTTCTTCATTAACAATACTGTTAGTTATTATTTATTTGTTTTATTAAGCAAGATATACATCTGACTTCTTTAAAATGATCAGGAAAAACACTCTGCTTTGTAAGGCACTGTCGCCCGCTTCGGTGTACAGCGTCAGTCAGGCGAAGCACTAATGATTCAACACGGTATCAAAATGCTGACAGGTTTCAATATCATTTGCCCATTGTTTCATCCAAGATAAAGAAGGAAACAGAAATAGAGAGAATGAGGGGGCAGACAAATAGTGCAGATAAAGAGAAAGGCAGAGAGCTTATGATAGGGTGGGAATTGTACTGGGAGCAAATGTAAATATGAAATAGAGTGCTTTGTGGATGCAGAGAGAGAGAGAAAGGTGAAACAACTGAAAAACAATCCACTACCATCCATTGCCTCGTGAAACGTTGTTTTGGTTTGTTTACTATGAAAGAATGAAACAGTGGCTCGTTGTGATTAGAGCACTTACAATCCAGACCTGCAGCAACTTCTACTGTTGGGTTCAGTGACCAAGTGGATTTTGATACACAGGAAATGTAGCGGATGAGAACATGCTGCCATGGAGAGATGCTAAGTGTGGTGGAGAATGGGAACATTGTGCGAAGCCTCCATCAGATCCTGATGATCCTAATGAGCTGAGGGTTTCTGGGCCTGACAGATTAGAAATACATTTTCTTGCTGCTTTGTAATTTGTAAGTTGTTTTGGATAACAAATGACTAAATGTCAATGTCAGTGTATAGTTTTCCACAAAATCTACTTGATTTATCCTGAAGATTTTGCCTTATTGTGTTGAATTAATTTTCTTTTTCATAAAACATATGCATAGACAGTACTATTAGTACAATTTTGTAAATCAACCTCACAAAAAAACACGGCTCCTTAGTGCTACAAGTGGTCAGAATTTTCCTATCGTATCTCCACCTTTACAGTGTATTACATCGCCATTAATCACTTGATCACTGTCACCTCGTGAGCTGAAACAGACAGATGGTGACTCATCTGTTTGATACATGTCTTTTCTCTGAAGGTCAGTGTTTCATAAAAATGTGATAATTTCTTGAAACGAGTAGGTAGACGTTTAGTGAGAATGCTGTTCTGGAACACTATGTAACCCTGAAAGCAAAAGTTTGGATAAGATGTAATTTTTTTTAACAAAATATGATTATGTGCACAGGACTTCAGAAAAGGCATGCCGTCGTATAACCTTTAATGTAATCGCCCCCTCCCTGCTAAATGATGAATAAACTGATCAATCAGGCGCGTCTGGACAGCTGTTTTCACTTAATGAATAAAATCATCATTTAAAAGCTGCATTTTGTATTTACTCAGGTAAATAAATGTAATAATAAAATTAGTTTGATGATCTGAATCATTTAAGTGTGACGAATATGCAAAAAAAATAAAAAAATCTGGAAGGGGACAAATACTTTTTTACAGCACTGTGTGTAGGAGGCTGCAACAAAGCCTGTGTGTGTATGTGTTAATGTGTGCATGTGGGAGAGGTTAAAAATATTTCTATCTGCACAAGAGCAAGCTAACAGAGAAAGTTTGGGTACCACGGCTGCGAGCTAAGTGCTCGGCTGCCTGGAATAAGTATGAAAATAGAACGACCATTATGTTTTAATTCTTACTGTGAGTGTTTCTTGAAATAGCTTCAACAGATTTACACTGAAACGTGATCCGTTATTTTCTTTAGCGGGGTCTGTTCAATGCAAACACAAAATGAATGTTTTGAAATCTGCAAATTGCACCTTGAAAGCTACATTAGAGCTACAATGGAGACGCTCGCCCTTATTAACCGAGTCTCTGGAGATTCACCCCATTTACTCCAAATTCTTTTTTGCTAGGCATGGACGCTTCACCACAGACAGGAAACAACACATTAGAACTTCTGAGAAAAACTGTGGTGCATTGTGGTCTGGTCACAATATTTCAGTTAGATGTTTGCTGTCCATCTCTGTCTCATCCTGTTTTTTTCCACTGTCAACATGACAGCGCAGTGATTCGCCTTAAACAGCTTTTTTAACCCAGTCTGAATACCAGGCAGACTCGCTGGATTGACATAACAATCAATTAGACAAACGTCCTCCATCATCGCTGTTTAAGCACATCATCATTTCACTTATGACAGTCTAATCAATCCAAACATGTCCTTGTTTGGCTTTTGGTGCTCATGTGTGAGTGTGTGTGTGTGTGTGTGCTGTTGGGGTATTCGTGGCACAGAGAAGCAGCAGATGTGAGAGGTAATTTAGAGCCCCCTGAGACGCTCTCTGATGTGTTACAAAGCATTATGGGTAGATTTGCTGTCATTGAACTTGAGTGGACTTCAATGACACAACGTTCCCTCCTCTCCTGAAACACACGCACATTTCTTTTTTTAGCTAGCCCTGACTTTCTGGGTTACATTTTTATACAATGGTCAGATGTACCTTTTTACAGGGAGGCAAAAATAATTTCTTCCATATACACCTACAGAGGCTGTATTCATGTTTTGTGGTCAGTGTGCAAACTAATTTTGAACCTACACTCAAATTCCCAAATTCCAAATGAAAGCTGACAAAGAGGTTGAACTGCATGTACACACTGTACACTGCGCAGGGATCATCACAGACGGGCACTGGTGTGGTAAAATGCTGGAGGCCACATTTATGTAACTATTTTCCTAACATGGGAATGGGTCACACTCATGCTGCAATGATGACGCAATAGCAAAAGAGACACCGAGACAGAAACAAGAGACAAAGTAAAATGCTTAAACGCTGACTAGCTGAACAAGGTATGATTGGTAGCATAAATGTCCTCAGGCCAGAAGCAGGGGGGGCTTGATACACTGTTGATATCACCACACACAAATTGTGCTTGTAATTACCATGGAGTGTGAGACAGAGGAGGCTGCAGCCGAGTTGAAATGAAATGACATACTGGGACAAACTGACATCTAAAAAGGTGGGCAGTGGCACAAACAAGCAAAAGCAAACAGACTTTTGGCAGCAGCACTTTTGACATGAACAGACAATTAGGTCATGGGGTTCCAGAGACTATTTTTTGTTACCGTTGGTTCTTGTTACCGTTCACCCGGGGCCTTTGACAACACCCAGCCATAGCTTGGTGGTGCTCATTTGATACAAACTAGGACTGTTCTGGTTGTTTGTAACCTCTCTCAATCCATTTCGCTATCACCCAAAGAGACACAAAGGTAATGATGTTCACTCCATATAACAGACTGATGCACAGACAAAAACATAGCAGCACTGACCTGGGGGAGATACAAAAATTGGGGCAGGCAGAAGAGAATAAGTAAGAGGATGCAGTCATCCACAGTGCTGGGAGGAGGCAAAGTGATTTGCTCCTTTGAAATAACAGAACACAAACCTTCCCAGTGAGGAGTCTGCAAGGTCAAAGGCAGAAAACCAACATATGAATGCTTACAAGTACATTAAAATATACCTACGTTTGGGGGTAAAACATTAAAAGACATTTCGTGTCACCTACTGTGAAATCAGGGAGTAAGTGGTAATAATTTACAGCAAAGTCTTAAGCAAATCTGCAATTTCAAAACTGAAGCCAATCGAGATCTCCTAATGAAACTAATGGTTACGCAAAGCTTGACTCATCTTGAGCGTTTGCTTGTAGTAACCAAATGAGCTCAGGATAAAATGGCTGTCAATCCCCCCACTCCACCCGTCACCCCAAATAGTGCTCTGTTAAAAGCCCCTGAACATTTTCCTAATGCGCAGTACTGGAAGTGCAGAGCGACACAAACAAACTGCAGGAGGCAGTTTCAATTAATGATAACCACAGCCCAGCAGAGTCAGCAGAGCTGCTGTGCTCTGAGTAACAAAATAGCTGTTGTACAGCTTTTACCTCTATTTCAGGGGGGGTATTATGGAAGCAGAATGCACTTCTGGGCAATTTGCACCCAAACTGCATCTAAAGTTCAGATGCCAATTTCGAACTTAATTTAGTTTTGTTCTTTTGTACTGGGGATGAAGTTGCCTAAACCTTCATGCAACTAGACATTCCTCTCTCCATGGCGACAATAAAAAACACTACCAGTAACCATAACAGTAAAGTTGGCTGTATTATAATACTTCAGAGTGTCACTAGTTGAAAAAGTATCATGATTCTCCAGTAGTTCATAGGTTTTTCCTCAGTATCCTGATTTTGTTTTATAGTTCCACAAAAGCAAAGAAACTGTCCACTGCCCGACTGGCTGTGGAAAGCTGTGAAAAATAATCTTGACCACAAACCTTCTGTTTCATTTTGTTAAATATCACATATATTTTATTTGTTTACAGCATTTGCATTTCCCGCAAATAGCAGACCTGCACAAGCAGCGCAGTCCACAACAACCCACCTCCTGCCAACATACACAAAGCTGATAATGAGTGACTCATCAGTGCTAAATTGCTGCGCTAATTTTATCAGCAAAACTTCACAGCCTTGAAGAAAGCTCTCCATGGCAGAACGGATGAGCAGCATGAAGCTTAACACCAGCGTGGTCACACTGTCGGAGACGTGCCATGTCGTGTGTGCACCGATACATCAACGCCCTTTTTGAGTGAAGTTTTGTTATCTTGGCCCAATTAAAAGGAAAAACACTAACTGTGAAGAACACAACACATCTGCATACATGAGGTGCTTTACTGTATTCTGCACACCGTGCAACGACAATCAACAAAAGAAATGCCGCCCTGGCAATAATTATGACTCCTACTCCTACTGTTCTTCAAATTAATCCAAAAATAATAAACCTCGCTATTAAAAATTTGACATATTGGTAACCGTCTTGTCCAAGCAGTATGGCACTCACTGCAGTGCCAGCCAACCAGCTGGAGCATCTGAAAATATGTGTGTGCTGGTGTGTGCGAGTGTGCAGCAGTATGTCGATTTGGCACGGCCATGCCACTTATTTCAGTTCTTATATAACAGAGATCATTCCAGAAAAAAGGGACAGGGAACTCATGCCATGACGCAGTCATGTTGAAAGGGCCGCGGGGAGAAAAGAACATCACTACAGACAGATCACAAATGTTAGTCACTCGATGGAGCCAATAAAATACACACACGTATACACTTGGGGACATGATAACTTTTTTTTTATGACTGCAGATGATCCCCTGCACTTTTAAAATTGCAATAGCTTTTTGCTTCGTTTTTTTTTTTTTTTATCTGAGCATTAACTGTACTGACTCAGCTGTATTTAACATACAGGTCAGATTCAAAGTCATCAACATTTTGTAAGTTAATCATAATGCTAATTTTACACTTTATTAATGAACACAAACCATAACCTTATAATTCTAAGTCTGAGACCAGGAACAGACAAATGACATCAGACACCAGCCAACTGAGATGTGGAGTGAGAAGAAACAACAAGGTGAGGGATTGATGTTAACTACTGTTAACCAAAACATGCATTTTCATCTGATCATTTCTAAGTAATGTTAAGTTTACATGTTGAAAAAAGGGTATTCTGTAATATGGACTGGTATCTACAGAAGAGGATTAGGGACACCATGCAAATATTATTTGAGTTCTGACTTATTTCTCAGAATGTTGTTAAAGAAAAAAGTCAGAATGAGATTAAAGTCATGCTGTCAGCTGAAGGAGAGACGAGAAAAATTAACTTAGAAATAGTAAATGTCTGAAAACACAGACTGTGTATGTTTAAGCTAATTTAATCTTATAAAGCAGTGTGATGCATCATAATGGTGCTTTGGTTTATATTAGTGGTGATATGTGGTTAGTGTGCAACTTAAAACTGACTTGCAAAAGTGCGCACCCCCCCCAAAAAAAATAATTTCACCAGCCGCAACTGTTAACCACGATAAATTCACTGCATTGGAATTGTGTCACTACAATTACTAAAGTAGGTGGTTGTTTGTTACAGTCAAGCAATATTTGTAATGCTATATTCCAAACACTAAGCTGTGATGAAGATCATATATTGTAGATTGTGTTATATTAGAGAATCTTAAATACAGTAGTATAGTGCACAGAAAGGGGTAGGTCCATTTCTTCACAGAGGTTGACATAAGGCAGGGCTTACCACTACAGCCTTGACGGTAAGGTAGCTGCAGCATCCGCGTAATGTACCTTAGCCCTCCTGTCTATTTGCCTGCTGTTGCATTGTGCTTGGTTAACCCTGCTCATTGACTGAAAAAGTTTGCTGTGTGATGGTAGGGGCTGCTAAGCTTGTTGGAAATGTGAAGTGCACACCAACAGCTCATGCATGCACAATGTGTGATACAGTATACACTCCATCTCTATTAATATTTGAAATCCTGCAGGTCAATCTCTTATCTCTCCCTTTCTACCCTCCCTCTGCTACTCTGAGAACAGCTCCATGCGATCCATCTTGTTTGTATTGACTGCTCGCTTGGTGAGACTGCGGGTACTCAGTGATTCATTGAAGCGTGAAGTGGAGATCTCAGAATATGTCATCATCTGTGGTAGAAAAATGATTTCTAAAGTCCTATTAACACAAGAATTACATTCCAGGGGTTCATGAGAGGTAAAATATTGATAGCAGATTATTCTTCTTTATGACATACGGGGCTGATGGAAACCTTTTCGTTTTCATTACTTTCACATGACCTTTTCAAAGACTGCTCCTTACTAAGTTAGAGATGGATGAAAAGATGCACATCAGTTATCACCATAGTGAAGGCAAAGGTTTCTAGCAAATCACAAGTGACACAGCCAGTACGTCTCAATGACACTGTAACATTTGCATTCAGGTGGTGGAACGCAGCAACGGAAAATTCTTATCCTCATCTCAGAATCAATCACACACAGAAAAGGATGAGCATGTTGTCAAAGTCAACCGACAAGCAAGTAAAATATGAATGTAACAGTGTGTGTGGAGAGTTGCAGTGAAATACAAGTTAAACTACTTGTGTAAAACCCTGCTGAGTACAAATCACAGTCAAACAGTATTTTATGGTTTGTATAAAATGTAGCTCTGCTTTAGCTTCCAGTATTTACATGACTGCTGTATGTCAACAAATGTGACCAAATGTCTGTGTTTTACCATATGGAGCCTATGGGGTCATCTCTGTCCATAGCCCAAGATCTAAATACAAAAGCAGCATGCACAACGAACAGTACCTATAACAAACATCCGGAGGATCTCTAACTGACGTTACTGCATATTAATAAAAGCTTAGGCTAAAATGAGCGAGTTACACTAAAGCAAATTTCTGTCTGGAAGCTCCTTTTTCTACACATCTCGTTTTCGTCTGATGCCCACTGCTATTTGAACACACAGGCTGAATCTCGGAGGATTTTAGTGATAATGAGTTGAATATTATTTTTAAGTCTGAGTCAGTCTCACTTAAAACCAATTTGGCTTCTTCTTCTCTGCTGCTGTTAAACACTATCATTAGCACGCACACACAAGAACATGAATATGTACAGTCACACATGCACACATTTCAACAAAGGCACAGTCATTCTTTCTAACACAGTCTCCCTATATCCAGACGGCTAATTATAGCATTGCCATTAATCAGCGACAGCTGTAATTATACTAATTCCAGTGTGTAATCTGATCAAGGTGAGGAAGATCAAATCACAGCCTTTCAAGACTGCAAGGCTTTAATGCAGTTCAGGTAATGGTGGTGACAGCGGGGAGATAGTAAAGAAAATTAGTTTAGACCAAAACAATCGGATTTGACTCAACATGGTGGATGATTAGTAGGAAAAAGTACATGTATGTGTGTAACATGCAAGCATGAATCAAAAGTAACATCTAATGAATAGTAGAATACCTATAGGACCCACAGTGGTCATCGATGTTGGGCTGTGTCTTCAATGAATTTCTGTTTTATTGTATTGTATTTATGTTTAAAGGCTAAATAGTTTCCCATAACGGACATGCTGTTCCTTTTTTAAACTAAAGTCTCTATAGTGTCAGGTTCTGTCAATCCAGAAGCCGCCGTACAGCTGGTCAAGATATAGCATGCCGTGCAAAGCTGTGCCCCTGAAGCATTTCACTAATCATACAAGTAGCTTTTTCAGTATGTGATAAGATGGTTCCGACTGGCTATTGACAAATTTATACTCCAGGGTTATACTCCCCTAACCCTGGTTTTATTTCTCCCCTGACCTGAGTAGGCTCAATAAGGGGAAATAGAAACTGTGTGTGTGGGGGGGGAGTCATAAGAATCAAATTCTCATGACTGCTATGACCCCCTGTGCCACTAAAATGGGTCGTTAGGTATGGTCTCACCAGTTAACGTGAAGTGGTTTTAATCTTCCTGGGAGGGGAAAATGGGAGAGATTGTGCCCGAGATGTAAATATTTTCCACTTGAACACATATGGCTTCTTTCACTCTTGCCTCAAACCATGTTTCATCTGTTTATAAAATGTGTACATTATCATGCTAGAACCTGCGACCTCTGTCCTTCACGTGAAGGTACATAGAGGAACTGTGATCTTGAGATCTTCCACCTATCCTAGTGTGTACATAGTTTAGAGTTTTAGAGAAGAGACCAAATAGTCTCTGCAGAAGAGGACGCTGCTTTTTCATCCATTCCCAGGAAACTTAAGACCACTTCACACGGCCACTGCGGAAACAATACCTAATGGCCCATTTTAGGGTTACAAGGGGTCATAACAATATCCTAATGACTCTTCCCTACTTACATCCTGTCTTTGTCAAACTAATGAGCCTGTTCAAGACAGGTGAGACATGAAGCCACCCTGAAGGGTCATTTTTTTCTCAGATTCAAGAAGCTACTTGGATAAATAGTGACCTAACAAAGAAGTCCAGTCGCTAAGACTCAACTGAGGCTTCGCTGACATGTTGCAATCGTTGTATTCACTCACTAGGCTTGATGCCAGTCTGACAGTGATTAGCCTGACACACAGCTGACCACCATACTGTCTTATCTGAGGTAATGTGATATTCCTCAGTCAGTTATGATGTCTGTGCTGAGCTGAGAAGCCGTTTGCTGTCGCGCGGCACACATTTCTCCGCGTGGCTGATTGAAGAGAGACTTTCGTCTAGACTTTAAATTATCTCCAGACAATAACGCTTCTGAATAACAGATAACAAACACGTACATGCACGATGGATTTCTATTATTGCTATTGCTATTACAGTTCCACAAGTGGAACTGCTCTGCTTTATCTGTTTGTGCAACTGTAATTACTGCGTAAATTGGATGTAAAATCTGATGGGATGAGCCGAGGTAGACTTATCTGTAACCATCTTGCCAAGCTGGTGTTCAATGCAACACGTTGAAAGACATGAATGCATGTGTACAAGAATGGGTGAATGTTTATTATTTGGATATGAAGCAGCTCAAGTCTATAACAGATAAAGTAAGCTATGGTTTATTGCACAGAGAATAAATAAATAAATCATAGGGGGATCAAATTATTCTATTATTCTATACAATCACATCAATGAGAAGAAGATCAGATTACAGATTAGGTAAAGAGGCTAAACATGTAGTATTAACACACTTATGGATCACTGCCTTGTATTATGTTAGTATGACTTGCCCTAACTATATCATAAAATGTGAAAATACATAAAAAATCCAAAAGAAATAGTTTCAGGTCATAATATTTCACCCCCTCGTTTATTTACCTGTCACTGGTAACTATCAAATAAAGGCTAAAATGTCCTACAAAATGACTCATTGCACACAGTCAGCACAGCAGTATCAATATACTGTAACTAGACTAGGCTGCAAATTGCTATTATATTATTTGTCCATCAGCGCACAGGAAAAATTATTTTTCAGCTGTACCCCGCTCACTATTTTATAAGTAAGCATTCGATTGAGCACACCCCCCCCCCCCCCAGTTACTACACATGTGCCATTTACAATAACAGTAGCATATTTACGAATCAACGGGTGCTTGACTTCACACAGAGACAACCAAAAAAAAAAAGCAGCTTCTTATTTCTGGCCAGTGAAGGATGATTTTTTTTCAGCTGAAATAACAACTGCTACGAGCACTGTCTGCAGCTGTTTGACCGGAATTTCTTGGATACATAAAGGACATTAAAAAGAGAAAGAAGAACAAATATAACATTTATAATATAATACTACAAATATGTGAATCCGGCCGTAGTGCAAATATAAAGCTAACCTTGGTAACAGGTTAGCCGAAGTGTAAACTTTCCTAAATGCAATAACAAGCACTGTTACCTTGAATATCCAGAATCCAGTAGATGAACGATAGACTGGATGTCCTGTAGTGGGTTTTGTATATCATAAAACAATACAAATTAGTTACCTACTGATATACTGTTTGGACTTGTAATTACTATGTTAGCATTACTGTTGTAGCAGGGTAGTCAGTCAGACACACTCACAGCATACAGCTTACATCAGAGTATAAACATATTGTTTCATCAAGTCCTTGCACGTTTGCTCTAAGTTCTGCACGTGGTTCTGCTGCCGTGGTTATTTTTGAAAAGGTGATAAAATAAAACACCACCACCCTCTAAACTCTTTATATAAACACTATCTTTTTTTTTTTTTTTTTAACTAAAGACCTACGCATGACGCAGACCACTTGCATGCATGTGGCTGTGGAGAAATCCAAAAGCCTAACAAGTCTGTCATGACTAGTTACAGCTATGACTGGACAACAGCTGTTTGGAGAAGATGTGAGCAAACAGTCAATTATTTAAGAAGGGATGCTGCTAAATAATAATGGTTATACTATGCATTCATGGTAAAAATAAAAATGTAATGTATACTGACACACACAGTCAAAGTGTATAATCGTACCCTCACTATGTAGACAACATTTCAGAACTGAATAATAACACCTAGGGCCATGATTTATCCAGAGGTACACAGAAGCGATGTTACAGTAAAGATACGTAAACACAACTCTTCCTTTGTAATAATATGAAGTTTAATCACTGTTCCAGACGCACCCACTGCCATCTGCATTTTGTACAGTGCAAAACAGATGTTGCCGAGAGAGTAACCAGACTGACTCAGCTTGGTTGGATCTACACTATCAGTGATAGTGCCCAATATTGCAGCTTCGCCTCAGTGACTACATTGTTTTTACATCTGGTCACTGCTCCCACTTCCAGGTTCCTAAACAAATGTGAGCTTTGACATCAGCTCTATCCGTCTCCTGTCTGGTCGCAGGCATGGGTGGAGGAGAACCAGAGTACACTAGCGTACAGAGTGCAATCTACTTTTGTGTGACAGCTTAAAAGCGTAAAAAAAAAAAAAAAAAGAACTGTGAGAGAAAGTAAGATACAGATCAACAAAGTGTGGGTGTCGAGTGTGAAAGAACGCTGGTACTCTCCAGATGGATTTTTCACGTATAAATACATGTTAATTAGTGTGACACAGTGCTGTGAACTGCTCTGGCTGCTGGATCATACAGAACATACGTTACGAGAGCATCAGAAGAGAAAGAAGCCAAAACACGGTAATATAAATCTATCAAGACATAACACAAGGTTTATTTTAAGATAGTTTTGTTGTTAGTTTTCACATGACTGGGAACGACAGCAGACAGTCATAACCAGCAGCTTTCCAAAAGAAACACTGGAGACAACTGATTTATGAGGATGAGAATCTGAGAAGAGGGAACATGTTGAGATAAGAAGAAGAAGTTACTCTGGGTATCAACCCAAAATGTGAAAACACCTCCAGCCTCCCTTTGAACTTGTCTGCAATACCCAGACCTCTAGGGGGACAACTTGCAGACGGGATACATTTTATGTGCTGGCTGGACAACTGCTTTCTGCTTGAAATTTGAGAAGCTAAATCAGTTACATTTAACCAGTGCCAGAAGGATCGCGGACCCTTTGGGATCGTACGAGACTGAAAAAACTCAGAGGCACGGTGCAAATATACTACACGAGGTGAAAGGGACAGGTCTATGTTGGTGTTCTGAAAACAATAAGAAGTTTATTTTTGTATTTTGGATCATTGATTTGGTCCACTTATCAACACAGTCTGAAGCTGGAGCGAAGCTCATAGAAGAACCAACGTTCTATAAAACCCTTTGCACCCAACTGCTGCAATTTGTGTCAAAAAGTGCACTCCCTCTCAGAGTTATAAAACACACAGGCACGACACAAATGTTTTTTTAGACTGCACACTTTCCATGGACACCTCTGTCTCCAAAGTCAATCATCACGATCCTTCCCACTGCAGAACTTGACTCCAATGATTCTCTGTAATTAACTGGTAAATATTTTTTTAAAAAGGAAGCAGAGGGCAGTATCGTTCCTGCTGAAAACTGATTTATTCCTTTAAGCACATTCAGTCGTGTGGATGGAATTCAATAAATGCTTTATGTCTGAAGATTGAGTCATGGCAACTGGACTTCTTGCTGGACTACTGCATCCACAGAACTTTATCAATCTGAGATTGATAAAGTTCTGTGGATGCAGAACGAAACGTCTCTACTTGGAAGAAAGAAGTCCAGTTTCCATGACTCAATCTTCAGACAACTTTACCTGGATGACTGAGAATCTTCACAGAAATAAATGCTTTAGTACTACAATCCTGAGCAACACAGGGAGGCGTGTTAATGGTCTTTTACTAATGTCGATCAGCCCGGCACTTTGCATATTACTGACCATAGGTTTAGATTAACTGTTAAACTCACAGGCAGAGAATCTCTCTAGTGCAGCATTTTACATTTTAAGCTCACAATATGTCAGCGTGTTTGTGCCTCACTGTGTGTGTGATGAGCGGTCAACTCAAATCATGATTCTGATTGGTCCAAAGCAGACCCTGACACCACAACACATAATCCAGAATTATAAATTCAGCTATGCGACCAAGCATCACTCTTCCAGCATTTCCCATTTCATTGGTGCACTGCTAAAATGCACAAGCAACTATTTGCTCATGGCATAGATGAAATATGGCTGGCCTATTTCCTGGTGCTATAAACATTAAATTATTGGAGGCAGCCACCCTTTGCAGCTACAACAAGAAAACATGATTTAACAAGGCGTCCTATTGTACTATTGCACACAGCTCCCATGTTCTACTCAGTGAAGACCAGACACTGCGTTATGCAACATATCATAGCCATCTTCAAATGTACGTGTTAACAAAATCTGTTGATGATGGTTGGTGTTTTACAGTGGATACTTAGAATTTATAAAAGCATCACATAAATACTGGAGGGATTTCTTACTTTTCCTAACTCAATATATCGCGCTGATCCGATTACTTCAAATGGTACAAATGTGAAATTAATCTAACTTTCACTTTTACACCTTGTGCCTTGACCAAGCTAAATCTACAGCATCAGCATCAGCTGCTCTCTCGGTTGCACTGTAAAACATACAGAACAATGTGAAAGCCACCACCTTGTCAAAGGCCCATCTTACTCTACTACCCGGCAGCAACACATCACACTCTAGCTGGATGAGTGTTGGCTATCTCGCAAGCTCTGCACTTAATATTCATTACATTAATGGAAGTGAGGTGGAAGCTGGAGGCCACAATGCCACGGACCGTGTTTCCAACCACTCAGGCTACAGGAATGTGGACGCCATAAACACTTGACAGCACACACAGAGAACAGGACATCGACTAAAAATGCTGTGTTACAAATAAGAAGATTAGCAAACAAATGTGTTCTTATGTTGCCAAATAAAAAAAATAAAGTGTTGTGTCTTTAGGGGCTGACGCAGATGTTAATGCTGGTCGTGTTCCTGTATGGTTCAGGGGTTTAGGAGTTTGGGAGTGTGATAGAAAGACAGGCAGAGCTGAATACAAAATGTTCAAAATGCCCTTCTGTACGCTTATCCTGGGAGATATAAAGGAAAGTCCACTTGAAGAAAACATGGTGCCATTACCTGAGACTATGTAAGAGTGCGAGGTGGGCCTGAAGCATTCATAGATGTCCTTCCACAAAGTTTTTAGATTTGCCTAAACACACTATTAGTAAAGATTTTAAAATTTCAACCTTAAGCTGAGACTGCCTCGATGACATCACAGTGACATTACCAGATTTTTCTCCAGAGCCACAGCAGCCACTATAGAACTGCTTTTACAGGATGCAGTGTACACCCAGTGATAACAACAATTGTCATCTTGTGTAAATACATATATATATATGTACTGCACATGAATTAGTGATCCTTACTCAGCAGAGCAGGCAGACAAAGCGGGATGGAGGAAGAGCTGAGGATCCCCTGATATTTGTGCCATTCTAAAAATAGCCACACTGGAGCTGAGATATGAGCTGTACTCCTCAAAGACCTCAGACAAGAGCAAACCTGCGTATAATATAGACTCTAATGTAAAGCTGGATGGAAGGGGTGATGTGATGTGACATCCAGTTACACCACTGTTTATGAACTCGTATTAAACATGAACCTTCTTTATTACCCAACGACTGGTAACGTGACCCCTCATTGTGCCATCAGTCACTGGAGTGTGTCCAGGTCTGATGGAGCGGCTAAGTCAGCACGCTGCAGGTACAATGCTGTCTGTTAATACATGTACGATTATGTTTGCCACAAAATCTATTTGTGATTGCAGTTTAGTTGTAATTTCTACATACTTTTTAGGTGACAGAATATATAAACTTAATCGGCTATATACAAGCTACTGATGTGAAAGAAGTTTTTTTTTCTCTTTGCAAACTTTCACTTTGAAATACACAGAACCCAGCACTCAAAATCTGTTTTTGTGTGCTCTCAAACCTTCTGACATGAATATACTCCCACTGAAGCACCTTTAACACATTTTCCTTTGTAATGTTCAGTCCCTCCCCGCAGAAATTCGTGCACCTTTCGATGTGCTTGGTCATCTAGCAGTCCCACTGTTGCACCTGTAAGTCACAGTGTGTGTGAGTATGAGGTACTCACCGTTCTGCTGAGTAGTCAAGGGATAAGCTGTTTTAAGTGCCAATCTGTTGCAGTCCACAAATGCCACACAGAGCTCCTGCAGAGAAAAAGTAAATAATTTATATATATATGTGTGTGTGATCTAGCTCTGTACATAAAGTATTCTGGACCGGTTCAGTATCAGGTAACTTTGGTAAAAACAATATTTTCTTTTCAACAAATAGAGATATTTAACTTGATATTGTATTTCCTCATCAGACATTGATGGCAATGACTTATTGAGAGTCTGGTTTAGGATGATCATTAAATCATCCACACCCAGTTAATAGGGACACCATGCTTTTATTTTTTGTGGTAAAATAAGGCTTGACTAGTGTCACACACAGGGCGGATCAGTTCTTAAAATTCAGCTTTTTTTGTGAAGAAGCTGCTCTTTCAGCCAGGAGCAGCAGTTAAAAGAAACAAAGCCAAGAATTCCTTCAATCAGTAGGGCGTCACAGATCACCACAGAAAAAGCAGGAACCGCTGGCCAACACCCTCCTCCTCGCCCTGCCACGGGAAGTTTGACTCTAACCAACACCAGCCGCAGAAATACCACAACACAGCAGCACTTAAGCAGAGTGGCAGCCAACAGCCAAGACATCCAGAGAGGCATGGGAAAGGGGAACAGATGCTGACCCACTGTCCAGTTGCATTAGTGACTGTGATTCCTCTCTAACAATCACAAGGACAGATGGATATCTTGAAAACAAACAAATGGAGGTGACACTGACAGGATTCAGCGTGGACTGAACCTGAGTGGCAGGCCTCTAAATCAATTAAAATCAAGTTACTTGTGTCAACCTGCTCTTCAACAGTGACAGAAAAAAAGGTCAAAAGACACAAGAGTTGCATCAGTTGCACGTTCAGTTTTGATAGCAGGTAACATACGGTACATGAGTTTGAAATGAGATGACTCGAATTAAAAATCATGCACCAGATGTATCTTAAAGAAAATTCAGGACAAAATGCAAAACTTCAAGATGGTACTCACACAAATTAAGATTCTTTAATCTTCAACTTACTGTACCACATTAAACACCTAAAACACTTGGCTTGTCCCTTTAAATAAAGCTTGTGGGCTGAGTGTTGCAGACCATATGGTATCAGCATGGGCATATGGGCAGCTTGGTTGGAAAAAACACACTCTCCATCTCCTGCATCCTCCAATGTCCTGTTCACGTGTGTGTGTGTGTGTGTGTGTGTGTGTGTGTGTGTGTGTGTGTGTGTGTGTGTGTGTGTGTGTGTGTGTGTGTGCACGAGAGAGAGAGTCCATCATCTGCATTCAAATCATCCACCAAGGTGCTCTGTAAGAAACCTCGGAGCTGCCGTGAGGTTTCTTACAGAGGAGTCACCTTCCTCACAGCATCAATTTGCATATTTGTTCATGCAACATGCAATTAAAATGTGAACTCTTCAGATTTCCACTAATATCTAAGACGTGTCTGCACATTAAAGTGCCATCTTATTTTACTGACCCCTGATTTAATCTGCAAAACCAAAACACTGCTAAACAAATGAACGTTCTTGACACAGATCTTTTGCATTTTCTAAGCCTACAGAACATGGCATGAAGCAGTAGCATGACGGAGCTAAATGGAGTTATGTTGAGAATAACAAGAAGAGGAGCATCTACTGCATAAGCTTTGGTTGGGTTTTGTTAATACTGTGTAAGATTTGTTACATAAGCCAGCTGGGAGTTGCTATGACTCACCTTGTGTTTTCTCCCTCTTGTGTCTTGTGACCAAGTAATGCAACACTAGAGGAGGAGGACAGGCTACACTAGTACTTAGGCAGCCTAGTCTCTAAGGGCTCCACTGTACGGTGCTGCAAATTTAGCAGCAGTGAATGCATCAATTTGAGTTTAAGAACATTCAACCATCACTACTGTGTGCCCTGGGGATGCTGTCATGCCTCCTCCGCTACTATGGCTAAAAAAAAAAAAAAATCAGACAGCTAATGGCGACAGTAGAGGCTGAAGGCTGCTTGCTCTTGAACTGTGAGATGTGTGTAATGAAACACAATCTTATAACAAAGTGGAATCTCAGTGCACTACTGCATCGAGTCGCACGGTTGTGATGAAATGGAGAGGAAATTACTTTTTTTTTTTTTTTCGTATCCCAGAAATTACCCCTGCATCCTCCCAGCAGTTGTTAAGCATTGTGTGTATTGTGTGGTTCATCCTGACTCATTTCCACTAAGATGCTAAGTCTGTGACAAAATCTACTGCAGCTGCAAATCTTATTGAAACAGCTCCTGATTCAGTGGTTTTTGCCCAGACTCTGCATTCTCAGTAACAACCACTGCTGTTCCACATGAGCAGTCAAACACGGTGGCAGATGTCAATCGCAGTAAATTAAATGACAACAACTGGTAAGCCTTTTAGTCGAGGAGAAAAAATGCTTAGGCTGCTGATTCTTAAATGAGCTTCACACGTCACGTATTTACTTACCGTAATTTGTAAAACGTGAAGGCAAAATAGGTTTTCAACAGCTGGTAATGGAGTCTCACCTAAGATAATCCCAACTTTCAACCCAGTGCAATTAACCCTGATTCCAGAGAAGGAGAAAAAGTTAACTCGCATGTCTGACGTCAGGCTAAAAGCCAGAGATCTGTTTCTTCAAAACATTTGAGAACCAAACAGATAAAGATGCAGATTTAATATAAAAAATATATATAAAAACAGTGTAAAAAAGCATCAAGGCACATCTTCATAGGTGAAGGAAACTATGAAAAAATAAAAAATAATAATAATAATAAAAAAAAAAATTTAAGGTTATTGATGAGATGTGGTCCTATAAAGCCTGTTGAACTCTATGTACACCACCTAGCAAACACACCCCAGTTTATTATCAACTGATTGATCTAAATTAGTGATCTAATTAGACCTTATCTTCAAATTCTCTTTGTATACTACCACAGGTGAAACTGACTGTGATGGTGACAGTCGACGGCAGCATAGCTAAAGATAATTATGCGGATGGTGTGACAGCTGATTGCTTTTCGTGTCTGCCGGCTGCCAAAAAACCTTCACTGCTGAAAACCGAAGTCGGGGATTAAGATGGAAGTCACATACCGAAGTTTGTAGGGGAAGATGCAATGACTCACTCACACTTACACAAAATGCTGCTGCAAAGAAATCTTTGAGAAATTAACATCTAGTCAAGTCCAAAAACTGAAGACTGCGATGGTCAGGTTTTTTTTTTTCCTGCATGAAAAATGTAGCAGGATAAAACTTCTTTGAATCAAAGGCATGTGATCAAAACGGCCCTGTTAAAGTCAAAATGTGAAAATACGAATGCAATGCTGATGCAACGTCTGAATGAATGTGTCAAGTGAGAGTCAAAATGAAATGAAAGAACAACAAAGCATTAGACCAAAGTTTGTTTTCAAGAAAGAACCAGAGGGCACGTTAAATTAGGCACAAAAAAACGACACGCATGTGTTCTTAAACACACCATGTGTAGTTCGTTCTCTGACGCCTGTCTCGTTGCTTTCTCTTTACATCCTTCATTTTTACCATGCCATCTGTTTTTCTTGCTTGCTCATAAAAAAAAAAAAAACAAAAAAAAAAATCTTTCAACTTCTTTGACACCTCTGTTGACAGCTTTGTGCATCTTGCCAGTGCATGTCAGCCAAACCCCACAAGGAGCTACAGCAGGTTCAGCTTTAGCCAGTACGTGACTACATGTCAAGAGAAGGCAGAAACTATATTTTTGGACAATAGTCAAAAGTATAAATTAACAATAACAAATGTCTTTAATTGCATCAGCACTGCAAATATGATCAACCCCAGAAAACTATAGAAAGCCGTTTGTTGTTAAAATAAACATGATTTAAACCATGTTTCCTGACTAATCTGAAAGATGAACATGTCATTTATCATTTTTACTATATTATATATTTACATGTACAAAACCAGTTTATGTACATCCCTACACTTTGTGGTTAATCATTTTGAGTACACTTTTTAATTTAACATACAAAAAGGAACAATCCATGCCTCATGTACTTTAAAGCCACACTATACAATTGTGAAGGCAGACATAGGGCAATATCCTAAATATAACAAAAATAAAACATAATGGTCAGCGTAATAAAATCAACTAATTGATCTCTGTCTAAAAAGGTAACTTGCCATTACCCTGGGATTGCTAGCTGTCAAGACCACAGGGGTCACTATTCATCAAGTAAATTACTGAAAACATATTTTAAAAAACAATAGTTGGCAGAAACTTCATTTTTAAATCCTTCTTAGCAATATACAAACATGCAAAACCTAAGTACCCGGACACTGTCCGTAGTTCATATGAGAAAATGCCTCTATAGTAAAAATCAACTCTTAACATTACTACAAAAGCCTTAATGCCAGTCACCAGAGAGAAACACTGAGACGTCATAAATAATTCTCACCATCAAGTGAAATTCTGTCTGAGAGCGACTTTGCATAGACTAACGGAGTCTGGCATAGTATACACATACTGTACACGCACACAAATGCACAGTCACGCCATCAAGCTGATTAACCCTCTGGGTTTAGTACACAGTATAGATTATAAGTCACAGCCGCTCATTAGAAAGGGAGTAAAAAGAGCGACTGAGCTGAAAGAGGTCACTCTCATTTGAAGACTCAAACCTTTAATTGCTGCCAAATGAGCCTCTACAAAGTACACAAAGAAGGGTCAGAATATTTTGTAAATGAGATTCAAGTTTTTATTTTTTAATAAACTTAAAAGTATTTCTGTCATGTGCAACACTATGTGTATTTTACTCAGCCTGGTCATACATTTAAAAACAGCTTTCAGTGATGATGAATGATGATGCTGCTACTTAAAGAGAGTCTGCAGCACTGCACAGCTAAACACGGGCTCGTGTAAAGTGATCAACTTTACGAGGTATCCTTTCATTTATAAATTAAAATCCTGGAACTGGTTTGGACTCTTAGTGAAAAGCAGAGCTGAACAGCTTCTGATTAGCACGGTGTACATTTCGTGTACAACAGATGGTTCAGCTAGCCAACATCCTCTATGGCTCGGAGGGTTTAGCACTCACTCTTCCTGCACCGGTACCACATGTAACACAGACAAATGAGGTCCTGTTATGAATTAACCCTGAGCTCAAATTTACTGTCTGAGCAAACATTATCTTCATATGACAAAACCAGGACTATGACAATGATGTGCTTCAAGTAAGGTAACACGGCTTGAATCCTCCAGTCCATGTCTATGACTTCAGGATTCACTTTAACCTACACGTACCTAAAGTCTTCATTCAGTGAAATTCAAACACATCAACTGATCAAAGCCTGAAATCCCTTGAGAATTTGAGTTTATTTGGACAAATTTCATCCGGAGTCGTCACTTTTTCCATGACACAGCCCTCCAGAGTGCACATCACTCATGCGACTATGACAACCCATCAGACTGTTTTCATAATGAGGTGTGACAGCAGTGGACTGAGTACTTCTAGCTAGGTATTTGCTGAGTGTACTTTGTGCTGAACGGGTTAGGTAACCTCAAAAATTGAGTCAAAAAAATAAAAAATAAAAAATCCCATCCACCGAGAGAGGAGTAGTCAGAAAATGATGGAGCAGGTGAAGCGGTGTACAGTAAGCAGGGGCGGCACAGAGTTCTTGGCAGCAGACTGTGAATATAGTTACACACAAGCTCGTACAATGCATTATAAGTTGTTAAACCAATTACGTTTCACTTCTGTCTCCCTCTCTCTTCCTTTACCGTCTCTCTCAGTTTCCCTCTTGTTATGTGTAGAACATCAAGTATCTATATTTGCACAACTGGACACTGTAATTCCAAATGAATAGTATTATAGTAATATGTTCTATAAAAATCTGTGCATCAAAATACTAATGTATGTGCCCAAGCACTACAAGGGCGTGGACACGTCTGCTGTTGTTCCCCCCACAATCCGTGTCGTCTCAAGTGAGGTAGAAGTTGCCTTAAATACACTAAAAGCACACTAGTTACTTCTGTTGCCAATGTTTGATGGCTGTCAAATGCTAATGCCAGTTTAGACCAAACTGTTCACTGAAGTGTGCAGATACTGTATGAGTAGAGTTCTGTGCTTTTTCCCCCCATCAACACAGACAATCCGTCCCTCTGCACAAACAATGACTAACCTATTCTATCTTCACTTTCCACAGTCTCACAAGGCACATCTGGGCACACATGGAAATTTTCAGGAAATGACGTGAAGTTAAAATAAACTGCATCCTTTGATATGATACAACCACAGTAACAATTAAAGTATCATCACAACCATATCCCCATGTGGATCATCCCAACCGACAACAGGACACCTTCACTCACAGCAGACGGTGTAGATTAGCGGTTCTCCTGGAAACAATAACCAAACAAATGACAGTTGTTTGTGAGATTTACTCAGACAGAATAACATGCAAACAATTTTGAAAGTGGAAAAAACGTAATAAAACCTATGATGCTCATTTTAAATATGAGGAAGCCCCGGTCGGAATAATTAAGAGAAATATGTGCTTTTCAAGTTATCAACTTATGTTAAGCCGTCATTTTATGCTTGGGTGTGGATTCTCTTTTTGTTTCCCCAAAAAACGATGCATCATGGGAGAAAAAGAAGGAAAAGAAAAGCTTGACTAGCCACTAACATAACAGCAGTTCAGGGCGGCTGCTGGCTTTTGTTTTTGAACACACAATGCATTCATCATTGAATGATTTTTGGTCACTCTGGGAAGCAGACACAAACACCTAACACAAGAATGCAGGCGGTAACGAAACCAGTTAAGACAGCGAAACACCTCTTAGAGCTGCAGAATCAGATGATTCATCAATCTTTAATATAAAACATTGACTGTAGATGCTTTAAGGTCAATATGATTTAATTTTTTTTACCCATGTATGATTGTGCTACAAAAAAAAGTAACTGATTATTCTTAAAAAGTACCATTTGTTCAGGCACTGGGAGGGAAACTGTATTATCTATGTGCAAAACTGAGAGCTGTGCAACAGTGTTAAACACGGTGCCAACGGAACATATGGAAACCAGTAAAGGAGAAGGAGCAGGGAGCTGTGTTGTGGCCTGGCTGTGGTGACGCATGTCTGTGAGACTATTTTCAAACAGCTTCCTTTTACAACTCAACCCCACCCTTGCTTTTCTTGCCAACCGCACTGGCCACCAGTTAGTAGCACAGACTCTCTTTAGTAGTAGTGTTCCTGTGCCCGGTCAACAACAGACCCTTTGTCATCACTAACAGCTTCAAAGTGACTTCCCAGCACGCTGGATGTGTTAGGACCTAAAACAGAAACAATCATGAGTTCTGCAGGTAAGAGGGTAGGAGTTTATGTTATGCATGTAGACCACCCGTGAGACACGCCAAAGGCAAGACTGTGGCTCTTTAAGACTAACCAGAAAAAAACAACACTTTAAAAAAATTAAATGTGAACTTTTAAAGTGGGAACGGAGGTCAAAAAGAAAAATAAGAATCACCAGCAACAGCTACACACGGGTAAAGCTGATCAGACTGATGGTGATTTAATGAGAGACTTAGGCTGGAAGATATTTTATGCATGTGTGTTCATGTCCACTCTCAGACCCTGTAGAGATAATTCTCTCAAAGCAAGTGTAATGCGGCGGGTTTTCCTGAGCCACCAGCTCACCCCCCACCCTTTCTCGTCTCATCTCTTATTTCTTCCTTTCTCATTCACTTGATGTGCTTCTTCTTAATCTCCCCTGTGCTGTCGACCTCACAGGTAGCTACTCATTCACATGGCAAAGAAAGCATTCCTTGTTCAGTTCACTTAAGTGTGTGTGTGCGTGTCTCTGTGTGTGCTTTTTAACAGTATAATTTGCTGCATTATATCAGCATGACCAGCTGATTTTCTACATCCAATCCATTGTTGTACTGAATTACTGTTCTGTAATTGAGTGCAGTACTCTACTCAGCTATATTTTGCTACCCATGAATGGGAACTCAGTGATTCAGCAGTGAGTGTTGATGATTCAGTAGCTTAAGGGGGAACGTCACCCATTTTTCATAGCAAAATGTGTTTTCCTTCAGCCCCTGTAGGAGCTGCCAGGCACAGCTAGAGTCATGACTTCTTACCTCAGGTGCTCATAAGGCAAACTCCGCTTTCAGAGCAGCACAAGATCAAATGGAGACGCGATGCTGGAATTAGGAGAGCAAACTGAGCCCTTTTCATAAACAGCTAAACAATTATTAATTAACTTCTCTTTGCAATAAGCAAAATGTTTTTTTACAAAGTTCGACCAATATTTTGTTGAGCAAGTGCTCCATGCAGTATCTGGAGAGACAAGCGGCAGAGGCATCTCCTGCCACTGCCAAGGTAGAGTTTATTTTTAGATTGTTTACCCCAAATTTTGCACCCTTCAGTATCTGAACTTGGAAATCTGTGAAACAGAGCCCCTTTGTCTGAGTCATGAACATTTAGTCATTCCCTAGCTGCCACATTTTTGTTTATTGTCATTGTTGTGGTTGATGTACCATATGTGCTGTCATTTTCATCAGGTTTTTGCTAAAAGCATTGTGAGACTAAATAAACTTTAGCAAAACAGAACTGTGTCTTCTGGATAGAGACACCTGAGATCTCAGCTTGTTTCATTTTGGTTTATGCCTATTTATGATACTAAAAACGTGCATAGCAAGTCCAAAACAATACATGTAGGCTGCTTGTGATTTGATAATTCTGGCTCTACAATTAATACAAGTATCTTGCCAGTAATAACAAAACTCTTCAAAGTTCTGTGAGGGCATGAGTAGCATTAAATGTACAAAAATCAGCAGTGGTAACATTTTCAAGACCAGGAGTGAGAGTCCAGGTGAGTAAGGTCAATCAGCAATGCTTTGAAGTCCTTGAATCAAACACACTAACAACTACAGAGGAACATTTGAAGTTAAGAAAAATAAATCTTTCACTAAGCCAGTCAGCGATGCGAAAGTGGACAAATGTATGAAGAGAGCTGCTGAGAAACAGCATGCACGTGGTAAAAAGATGTTTCCAACTATTCCCCTAATATGGCTATAGGTTTTTGTCAATCCCAACATGCAGTTATAAAATGCATTATTCCTCCTAGTGCTTTCAAAGGCCAGTCAGCCATGGAGAATGGAGAACAGCCTTGGGCTAATTGGTTAAATTGGTGGATAATTGGAGAAATGCCAGGGCAGAGACAGCTATCATTCCCCAAAGGTTTAATTAAAACACAGTCAGTACGATAACGTGTCAAAACTGAAAACGCAGGAGAACAATTTCATTCAGTTTTTAATATATAATCATCACAAAATGAAAAAATTAAATTATGTGGCAATAATGTCAACTGTAAATAAAACAGCAAGTGACTGAATCTTCAGAAGAAAAAAACACTACAGAGTCAAGCACCATTAGTCACAATTATTTACGTCAGACAATTATTATTATGTCTGACAACACTAACCAAGAGATGTTCCCCAGCTGTGGGTTTGTGACACAGTGACAACTATTCAATCTGAATTACAGCCCAACAATGTACAGCGCTGTAAATGTGTAAATGCACACATACAGTAAGTGACGACTCACATAAAGAACTACAGCTAGACAAAATTGATCTTTCTAGTCTTTAACACTGTAGCACTGTAGGAGAATGCATGTATGTAAATGGTATTAAACCTTCTCACATTAACATATCTCCACCTTTAACAAAAAAAAAAAAACACATGACAACATATGGAGGAGTTTTTTGGTTCAGATGACCTCATCTGGAGGAGAAGCTTGGCCAAGAAACTCAGACTTGCAACCTCTAGCATGGGCAACCAGACATGGTTGCATCACTTAAACTGAAAAACTCCAGAGAGGTTTAATCCATTCCTCAAATAGTAATGCTAATATTAAATTAACATCAAAAAGCAACAATAGGTTTAAAACCACCAACAACTTTAACAACCAACAAATATTTTTGCAGGGGGACTGGCACTACATACAAGAGACAAAAGGTCTAATATCCTTTTTTTCTCTTATTATCTCAAATCTCAATTAAGGCGTGTTCAAGGACATAAAAATCCTGCCCATCTCGTGCCCAGAGATGCTCAGCCACACCCCTCTGATTCATTGTTCAGCATAAAAATAATCAATCACCAGGCAATAGCCAGCTCAGTGATGACAGAGGGCATATAACTGTCACTGAGAAATCAATCAAAAGCTTTTGTCTCCAAGCGTTTGATGGCTACACTGAAAGGGTCATGTATGGCTGCAAAGGTGAGCGTGCACACATGCACACACACAGATACACACATATACAAGAGGCCCACTTCATTGGGTGAATAACTACAATCCCATTTATCACTGCCACAGAGCGATCAAACACTGGCCTCATAAATCATAAAAGCTGTCATCATTGTCTGTGCTCCTCTTAGATGCCCACAGACTACAAATGAGTGGAGAGAAAATTAATAATAAAGAGTCACTGAGCTGTGGGCATGACTTAGAACTCAGCCAGTATCACTGACATGAATATTTTATCTATTGTGGTCTTTCCACCAACACTACAGTACTTTACTCCATTCAGGTGTGTCACAAGTCTGGAATACCTATGTTAACACTACAAAGGTCTGAAGTGCAAATACAAAAGCCTGTGCCTTGATTTGTGGGGGCAAAAAACTATGCTGTGTCCGCCAATGAGCACTGTAACTTAATTGATGGAATCTGACTAATTCTACAAGTTCATTAAACGCATCACAGTTCAGCTGACCGGCACAGAGCAGAAGCAAGTTAGCCATTGTAAATCTTGATCTTCATGTTAAGGTACTAATTTTCAGACTTAATACATTACTTTCATTTTTGTATTTGTGCTGGTGTGGTTTGTTTCTTAAGTGTGGTTCTTTCTATTTCAGCAGGGAGCTGCTGTAACAAGGCAAAGCAACACACAGTGTTGAAGCAGTGACACATGGATGATAGGGGGAAAAACAAGATGATTAAGGCCCGCTAGAGGCGCATGTTAAGTTAGAACACTGTGCCCTTGTCACCTATATTAAGACATACATCTTCCATGTAAAAAGGTCCCTAACCCTTCAGTTGTTTCAAGCTGAGCAATGAGGACAGAGTCAAATGGGCGACAAATGGCTTCAGTTCAACTGTAACTGAAACTCCATTTGAACCGAGTTCCAGATATTTGAATTACAGCTCAAAGAGTCTGTCTCAAAGAGACAGCAAAGCCCTCAAGGGTGATGAATGCCCTTCCAAGTGATTGTACAGTACAATGAGTCAACACCAAATCTGATTAATGGTAAGGAATACTCCAGCAAAGTGTAATTAGTGGGTGGGGGAAGCGTGTGTTTGGTCTTGCCACGCTACACTAAATTTTAAAAAAGCATGCATACGTGGAATTGAAAAGCACAGTTGACACAGCACAGCTAACATTTAGTCGAGAGTCAAGTGATGGCATTACAAAAGCATTTGTTGAGTTTGTGGATTTTTGGTTCTAAATTGCTTTTCTTTTGTATTATTGCTTTTTTCATCTTCAGCGTTTCAGCTTCCATTTTGGTGCTGCAAGTTAACGTGAACGGCTTCATATCCACCGGGTCATTTTTCTTTAAACCTCACAGGAGTCAAGTGAACACAGAACTGTTCTTCAGTGAAGGAGTGATGGAAATTTAATAACAGAAAATGGAGCACTTTACATGCAAAAACAAACAGATAGATCCATTGGGAACTCCAGACTAATAAGTAATTAGCACTTTTGACTAAGAACTATTATTACCAACTTATTAATACCCAGCTCAGGGAGGAAAACAGCCCCCCAATGTATGCTTCAAAAGCCTTGGAAGGCTGCTCTGCCTTCAACTGAACTAAGCGGTTTTGAACTTTGTGAAACTTCAAGCTTTAGTTTCCTTTTCGTACAGCTTGTCCTTGTATGCCAGACCTTGTTTTACCTGACCTACCTAGTTTTAAAGGGACAAGGACTACAAAGTAGTTAGAAAGGTGCAGGTAGTAAACTATGATGAAATAGTTTATAATTTGTAATGGTTTTAGAACATTACTTACTTGTTAGTTTAATCTTATCTGTGGACATAGGAGGACAGCATAAGACTTCTGAGCAGAATGGGCAGGGCAGGATTTAGACTGAAGACTCTGGTACGACCAACTCACATAAAGCTTTGTCTGGTTGGAGTAGCTTAGCCTGGATCTTTGCTATTTTCAGCTAACTAAAATGAATCCATCAGGCTGTGGCTTGTTGACTCTGAAAGTATGTTTTTATAATTTAAACTCTTACATTCTAGTGAAAAACCAAAAAAAAATGTGTATGAATTTTTCTTTTTTGAAAAGTCTGATTTGGAAGTCCCCCAGCCATCTGATTGCAACTAGCATAACTACTTATGTTCTGAAAAATGAGTAGATGGCAGTGAAGGACTCCCTCTCTATAGCAGATGAGCGACATATGAGCATCAGATTAGTTCCAAACTTCTGGAGGGATTACCTGGCATCAGCCAAGTCAACTCAGGATGTTCAAGCATATTAAATACTGGAGGCAATGAACAGGACTGTATCATCTGCTTCCTCTGCAGGTTGACTTTCCAATTCTGACAGCTCACACACAGAAGTGCAGACCAATGTGAGCACCGCTAAGAAATACCCGTAAAAATGACCTGGAAACAAAGGTTTCCGACCTTGATCGGTTTCTGTTTACTGTTACATATATTTGGTTAATGCAGCTCATTGGAGAAAATCTGTTTGTGTGGGTTTAACAGAAAAGGTAGCCTAACAGGCTTCATTTTATTGACATGTTCTGGCATAAAAAGAAGTTTAACTATTATAAACAATGACCTGACGAAGATGGGGGGGGGGCTCTCATCTCTGCCTTATATATAACAGATCATTAAAGATGAAGTTCTCTCTTGTCAGTTAGGCTCAGCCCGTCTTTGAAAGCATCTCTTCTTTGTCTCACACAGTCTCCAAATACCAAAGCCAGAGCTGATTTTGTTGCAGCCAGAGTCATAAATTGCAGAGATGAGTGACGCAACCTATTATTCAAAGGAGAAACAAAAATTATTTCATATCTTTTTCCAAAAGACAAGTGGTCATCAGTCACACAAATGCTGGCGCCTACATAAAGAACAGAATTAAAATCAGCTATATCATGGAAACTTAGTCTTGCTAAGGCCAATCAAATTCCATCTGCTTGTTACTAATACTATATATTGTTACTAAGTAGTGTGACTGACTCTGAAATACACAGAGAAAAATAACATAGTTACACAGTTACAAATGTTTAGAACAAGTATTTGTAACTGTATATTTCATGTGCTATCATATGATGTTAAGCACTTCCCTGTGTGCCCCCCATGGTTATGGGTCACGGTGTACACTGTGATCGATAAATGGTTTCAGAAGAAAGATTTTATAGTGAGCGTTTGACCTCCAGAGTAGCTGACCCAGAGTGGTAGCTGGTTGGATGACCCAGTCATAAAATGCTTTTCTCAGTGTCACCTTGACTTCGTGCCCCCTGTGATATTGTGGAAAGGGCAGGATTTTCATATATGCTAATATTCTGAATACAGAACGAGCGCACCAGTGCTCTTAAGCTACGCAAAAATACTGTTCCGCTTGAAGAAACCTACAAAGTCCCCCATGCAAGCTTCTTTTCAAGGAGCACATGTAATTTATGGACTTTTTTCTTGATCTACAATCAAATTAAATTTAGTAAACAAAAGCATAGGCGATCAAAGGAAAGGAGATTGTCTTCTTTTCCGCAGTATCATACCTCTAAAACTGGTATCTGGATCAAAAGCCTTTTTATAACCTTGAGAGGGGATTTTCCTCTGTTGCCATCTCATAATAGATGATTTTAGTTCAAAGACATATTGTTACAAGTATAAGTGTTTCCACACTTTATTTCTGAGCAGCCCATCCAAACAAATTGCTCTAACCTACACACGTGAAGTCTGTATTTTTTCACACTGAGCTAAAACAAAGATAAGAAGGCTATGATCAAAATGCTTCAGCAAAGTGGTAAAAGGTTATAGTTAGTACATGTGAAAGTTTAGATATCCATTTTCAGTCAGCAAGGCCTTCCCCAATGTAATCACTGCACCATTGTAACACACTCTTAACTACTACATGAATGCTCTCATTAAGTAAGTTGCCTTTGGTAGTGCTGACTGTATCCATTTGTCTGGAGCCCTACAGACTACATCTGACCTCAGAAAAAGCAGTTTCTTTTCTTGCAGCTTCTTTTCACAATGACCCACATTAAAGAGAATTCTACTCAAGTCATCAGGAAACTGAAGAACCCAACTACCACAGTATAATAGCTGTAGAGCTGATGAACTGCTTTTTCATCTACAGCAATCTCAAAACAAAGCAGAGGAGCCTGGTAGGTTCGTGTTTCCCTACTAACTACTAATACATATGAAATAAAAAAATAACAAAACGACAGTTTAATCAAAGATGCATATATTTAACATCTACTGTTTTGTCAAATTGTAGTAAAGTTTATTTCATCTTTATTGTCTTTACTTTTAGGGCAGTGACATACCAAGTTGACAGTCGGCCTTCAGTGAGCATTTAGGCCTAGTTTTTGCAGTGGATCCCACATCACAGGCACTGGTATACAGACTATTTGCTAGTGCCACCTTATAACCCAGACAAGGGTGATGTCGGCTTGTTGTGTTTCTGTCCCTCGTTAGCACATACCTAAAACACTAAAAAAACAATGCTGTGTAATTTTATTGAAATATGATTTAAAATCATATTAAGGTGACACGATTCCTGTTTTACACGTATTTTTTAAAATGTTGGTTCAGCTATGTCATACGTGTTTTATGAATGCATGTTTTGAATGTATAAAGAGCTGCTGCTACTAAAATTAAATACCAACGAATCTCTAAAATCAGATTCTGCAGCATTTGTGCACCTTGTTCCAAAATCCATATTACTATGGATTTTGCTATAGTGCTACTGTGCAAACTATGAATACCGCCAACTGAGGAACTAAAATGCACACTGATGAGTGAGGGGACACATTTTCATCAGCCCGTAAGCTTCCACTGACAAATTCTGTGGTCTCACTAAGCCAAAACTTTGTCCTGCAGGAAAAACATAGCAAGTCTAAGAGGGTCAAAATGAGCCAGTGGCAGAATGTGAATGTATGTAAACCAGACAGTTCCAGTGTTAAATGTGGGAGCACAGCCTGCAAGAAAGGACACCTCTTACTCAGAGCGAATACATCCATCTATCAGCTTATTGTAACCTATCCTTTGGCACGCTAGCTTTACCCTTCACCTCACACCCTGTGGGAACAATTGCGTAATGCCTGAACTCTGAAGAGACACACACTCTGGCATTAGGAATATGCATCAGCAGACCCGACAATCTGACAGGGAAGACTGTGGACTTGCAAGGTCATACTAGAGGACGAGGAGCATTACAAATAGAGCAGCACAAGGACGCAGGAATAGAGACTGACTGCAAAAGACAAGAGGAACTAGTTTGAAAAGGGGGAATGAATCAACAAAACTGTACTGTCAGCATCCCTCGGGCCAGCAGGGAGCATTAAGTGAGTTGACGTGCTTTGCTGAGTCTCCTCCTTTTCTCCTTCCTCCTCTCCTCCCTTCCATTTCTCCCTTTGCCTTTCTTTCATCCATATGGTAGAATCCACCTCTTCCCCTCCCCCTGCCCTGCTGTGTACTCCATTGAAATGGCCTCTCTCCCACATACGAACCCACGTTTGCTTGCACAAGCATCCCACATCCCCAGAGATATGTCTTATTTACGGTTCGATTATGGACGACAGCCCCCCAGGAGAAACGTCGTCCACCTCTCTGCCATGTGCCCAGATGTTGTTCAAATAATTAGGGGAAAACCTGTTTTGCCCACTGGGGTCATTACAACATCTGTGTCAAATGCAGCAAAAAATTAATAAATAAATAAAAAAGAGGCAGCATCATCACAGGACTGGTGTCGGAGGAGGAGAGGGGAAGGAATGAAGCCTAACATGCATATATGACCCAAGGCAAACACAACCATTCATTTAAACACACAGTAACATTTTTACAAGTTGATACACATAAAATTGCACATCAAACAGCACAAACACTACTGTAAACACAGACGACAAATCCCCATGCAATACATAAGTTAGGAGCAGAAGGCTCTGCAGTAAGTGCGCACACACCTCCACAGAACAAGGTAATAAACCATGCGCCAATGATTGAGCAGAACCCCTGGGAGGCATAACACAGCACTATCCCTGCTACAGAGGTGAGTAATAGGACTGTTACATCTTCCTTCCAAAAACCACTAGCGCTGCCTGCCTGCCTGCTGACGCATTCCACCAGCCTGCAACACTCTCCCTCTGCAAAGCTCCTCTGTGGGACACAAACAGCTCCTTCATGTGCGCTGCTGAATGCAGCAGTCAACCTTAACGAGGAATGCTTTTGATGAACATTAAAAGGTCTGTTTATTACACAAACTGTAGTTGTATCATCAGGTCAAGGATTACGGCTGCTGAATAATCTTTTCACAGTTACAGAGAGTTTTTGCATCACACTATGACTAATGTATCAACAGAGAAAGTTGGACTTTAGCAGGTAGAGGGGTATAATTTCATCAATATCAAGAAGAGTCAGTTCTTTCATTTTGTCTACACCCAGTTAAGACAACATTACACAAAGCCTTTGGAAATGTCAAAGCCAATTTCCTACAGTAACACCAGTGTCAGCACACAGTTTTTTATTAACTAAGTATGTTGATCTATAGATTGAAGAGAAAAAATGTCATGAGACATCCAACAGACTGGCTCACGTACTGTAGCTGTAGATGGTGTGTGCAGTGGCCAGACATCAAATCCAAACAAAGAGCTTTGTGTTCACCATGGAAGGAGAACAGGCTGCAACAAAAGCTACTTAGAGTGCATCACAAAAAAACAACAACACAAAACTGCCCAAAAAAAGCTTGTGGCACACATTCCTATAGTTGAGAACACGCATTTCTCTCTCGTGTGTAGATGTGCACTTTTACTCTTGAGCTCTGACTCTTTTCCACCACTCTGCTCGTTCTCTTTTCCACAAAACCCTTTAGGCGACAGAGAATATTTGTAGAAAAAAATCCTCTGCTATGACTCCGAGCCCCCTGCCCACTTAAGAAATAGTTGTTTATATTACTAGTGTACTTATTGTAAATCTCTTCAGACAAGTGGATCAGCAAACTGCCAAAAATGCATTTTGAAAAAAGTGTACAGAGAAGCAGCCATCAGCCCTGCTAATCCCAAACAAACCAGAGTGTTACTGACAGTGATGGTGCGTCACTTTTTAAATACTTGCTGTTGCTGTTACGCGGCCATCTAAAGGTAGCTTTTCTTATGCATGTATGTCTGTGGGGTCACTGTTTAGATGCTTCACAGACCTCCACCGTGTCTATTTAGGTCATCAGGCTGCGTTACAGACAGCTAAATCGTTTCAGCTAATTGAAAGATAGTCATTCTGGTAAATGCACTTTGGCTGCAGCAGTTACTATTTTTAGTGCAAATGGCCACTAGACAATATTATTCATGGTCTGCAATTACAAATTACACTCAACTGTGAGATACTGCCGCGTGAGTTCACAACAGTCTTCTCCTATATGCAACAATTTTATGAATAGAGATACAAAAAGTGTCATAATATGTTAAAAATTTGAATAACATTTTCCTTACACAACCAGTTGCTCATTTTCAAACTCCCCGTTTTACCGCACTGAGCGACAATTTTTAGCAGAAAAAAATGTTTTATTGTCACCTTTCCTCAACAGATGTTAAGGTGCCATCAGTGACTCAACACTTCCTCTACATTTCCCACATTAAAATCCTACATATCATTTAGTCTTTTAACAAATGAACAAACATATGCACATTAATCATAATTATATGCACAATAATTATATATCACCACTGCATTCTTCTGTTTGAAAAAGAGTACGCAAAAGTATAAATTTATTTGGCCCTACCTCCTTCGTATTATAAATCACTTAATCTATACTATTTTCTTGCATTTAATGGAGCAAACTAACAAAAAAGAAACAAGACAGAACAGATAAAACAATATAGTTTCATATAAAGGAAAGCTAGAATATGCAAAATGACACAGATTTTCAAATACAGAAACAAAACTAAACTAAACTAAATAAAAGGGCACATCTATTTCCTGCATGAATTACTGCCCTGGGTTAAACCAGTGGTCTTCATCCCTATATTATTAGTTTTTTATATGTTATTTTAAACTGATTTATGTTTTTACTTTATTTTATTTCTTCTGTTAGACTGTTCATATTCCATGTTCCTGCTATTGAGATATGCATTACTTTTTAAAATTGTTCTAACACTATGCATTTTTAAATTCAGTCTCCCTCTTAAATTATATGCCCCTTCTCTTTCTGCAAACAATTTCTGGAATTTTAAAAAAAAATAAGTTATGTCTTGTTTTATATATTATTTGCGCTGTTTTAAACTGAACTAAGTCTTGGAATTTCATAGCATGCCTTTTTATATAGAGTACATTTGTATGGTCCTTGTATCCTGCATTATTTACCAGTCTCTTGTTTGTGTATTACTTTTGTATGTGTTTCCCCAGACCTCTACGGAGTAACTCACATATGGTAGTAGTAATGTACAATATAATGTATGAAGTGCTTTCTCACTGAAGATATGCTTTGATTTCCCCAGGACAGCAATACCCTGTGCCAACTTCCCCCTGACATATTTAATGTGTTATTTCCAGCATTGTGTTGTCTAAGATCACACCAAAAATTTTTATTTGATTTACTCTTTCAATACACACATTATCAATACATATTTCTACTTCTATATTTCTCTTATGCTTTTCAAATAACATCAATTTAGTTTTATCCAAGTTTAATGATCATTTATTTATATCAAACCATTTTTTATTAGATTTGATTCCTTTGTGATAACCTCCAAAACCTATTGCAACCCCACACCTGAACAAACAATATTTGTATCATTTGTAAATAATATTTTTTTTTGTATCTTTGATACTCTGCAAATGTCATTTACAGTATATACATAATACATATTTTTGGCTCTAACACAGATCCTTGAGGTACTCCACATGCAATATTCATCAATTTAGATTTATATGGGTTTATTTGTACAAATTGTTGCCTGTATATTATATAGCTTTTTATCCAGTCTAAAACCAAACCCCATGATCCTACTTTTCCAATTTTCTTATTAATATTTCATGGTTGGAAGTGTCAAATGCTTTCTTTAAATCTAAAAACTCTCCAAGTGCATATTTACTATTATCGATACATTCTGTTATTTCTTCATTCTTCATCACTGCCAAAGCTCTTGATTTGTTGTTTCTGAATCCATACTGGTTATCTGTGAGCAACTAATGTTTATCCACAAAACTGTCAAATCGTTTTACAAAGAGGTTTTCTAATATTTTACAGAACTTGTAAAGTGATACTTATGTCCCATTTTGTAAATGGGAATAACTTTTGCTACAGAAAAACTGCAATAATTGTAATGTAAAACGTCACCATCATGCACATAAATGTAGGAAATTATGAATGTGGTGGGCGATACAGAAATACAATTATGTCACAATATTTTACAGTATTTTCATTTTAACAATTTAAATGACAATATGAAAATAAAACTATTTCAAACCATCCTTTTGGTCACACATACAGCAAAAGGTCTTGAGAGTCATGTATACACAAACGGTGGCACTAAAATAAGTGCCTTCTAGTTCACATTTTGGACTGCCATCATATCATGGCTCTGTAAAATATCATCGACTCCATCAGCAGGTCTTTCTTTTATTGTAGCGAGTACTGGGACAACCCTCCTGTTTTAAAGTCAGGTAAATGCTTAATATTGTCGGTCTAACATCTGCCGCAATCTCCTCGCGCAACACCTTCCCACACAACTTGCAAATCACAGATGTTTGATTAACATCTGATTTGTTGCCAAACCACTTCCAAACAACAGAGAAAGCTCCTTTTTTGGAATTAACTCCTTCTCAGACTCTTACAATGTGTGAGCTCAGCCTTTCACCACGCTTGCTCTGTCTGTAGGCACATGCCACCTTCCTACACTGTGCATAGCCAAACGTCATCATGCCACTGTAATATCAATATTGTGGTATGACATTCTTACCATGAGCTGGAATTGTCCTTTTATATCATGGATGATTCAGTAATCATAATCATATCATAATTATATCCAAGTAAAATCCCCGGTTCCATTAAAATCATCTGCTGACCTTGCAGCAGTACTGCAAAAGTCTGTTGATTTGTAAATACAATCAATTCAACCCCTCAACAAATTGTGTATTTTGAATTATTCAGAACTATTTAAAATATAAATTAAGCTATACTGCTTTGTGAAAAATACATTTTATTTAAGGTGAGCTGATCCGAATCGCTTTTGTGATCCGTTACACCCCTACTGCTGACTCTCCAGTAAGCTTATCCTGTGTGGTAAGAGCTTAATTTAATTTCCACTGAGATTTTCACTTAAAATAAGCAAAAGCTAGGTGTAAAGAGAAACAAACAGGACACACTTGCAGGCTTACTGCACATACTGCAATTCAAGGTACTGATGAAAATGTATAACCTTCTTACAGAAAAAAAGCTGCTAATGAAAAGTTGAGCACCATGTAGAGCACATTCAAGAAGTGTTGAGATTTTGGAGAGGTGCTATAAACGCACACCTTCCTCTGGTACAGCAGAACATCCCAATTTAAGCCCATCTTTCATCACCACTTGGTCAGAGTGAGAGAGTGTGTTGCCCAGAGAGAAACATTCTCAACCCTGGGAATAGCAAGGAGTGAGTGTGTGTCTGTGAGTGTGTGTGAGGATCTCCATGGAGGGATGTTTCCAGCAGTTGAAAAACTGACAGATGGAAAAAAAAAAAACAAGGTGTCACTACAAGAGCCATCACACAGAGAAATAAAACACTGATATGATGAGAAATAATGTTTTTTTTAAGCCTCTATTCTGGAAATAAAAGGGACTATCAGTGTTAAAGGGTCTCGTTTGACTGCAAGTAATGGCTTTTGATGTGATCCTACTTCTGACACACTTGTCAGAGGAGCAGTCAAAGGCGCAGAGGAGGAGCTGTACTGACAGCTGATCAGGTGCTCAACAGCGAGGCCACCCAGGGAGTCTTACTCTGTAATTATAACTTCATGAAGATTTGTCTTTTATCACGAGTGAATGAATTCAGTAGAGATACACATTATTTGGATGCCTGCACCGATGCAAATTTAAAATGTGCAGTAATGCGGCTGAAGACGTGAAAAGACTAAACAAGTTGTTTGTGAGGTGTCAAATGTGATCCTACACCGTCAGCGTAAACAGAATGCATACAATAAACATCCATAAGCATCCAATAGTGAGCTGCACTATATGTTTGTGGCTGTGGTGCAGAGGGAACCTTGAAGCGCATGCATCTCATTGAACAAATGACAACAAGCAGCACAGCAGACCTGGTCCCCAGCTGTCAGAACCAGTGCACAGGTGATGTGCAAGTGAAGCTAAAGCAGAAAAGAAGCACGAAAAATCTGGGAACATGTTTAACTTCAAATATGAAATCTCGACCATAATTGACACTTTTCAGCATGAAGCGAATTGTATTTGATCTTTCACAGTGCTTTGATCATTCAGAGAGGCTTGCACGGGATGAGAACCTATCCAGGAATTTGAACATAAGAAAAGTATGATAATATAAGGAAAAGTAACTGCAATAAAACTCATCATTATTAATGTGTGGAGATATACTAATATATTGGAGTAAATAATGCTACAGGTGTGGAGGCTTCTGCTGTGAGGATTCTTAAAAACAGGTTCTAATGAAAAGCAGACAATAAAACTAGCCATCAGCATCAGCTTTGGTCTATTAATTAGGAGAAAACACCTCACAGTGGCTGTGATTGAAAGGAAAAAGCAAAAGAAAAAGCTAATTTCCATACATGATTTTTTTAAAGAACTCATCTAATCCAACATGACTTGGCAGCTCTGTAAAAAGCCACACAATTAATCAAATAACTGAAATTCAAACCACGTTTTTTTGTAGAATTAGACTCATAGGCTGATATTGAAAAACAGAATGTGTCACTTTAGGCAAGCAGAAAACATTCCATTGAGACGTACAAGGATTTTCCACTTCTGAAAAACACAATACTGTGATTATCTGTGGCAAATACACACTGCAGACCAGAAAAATTCCAGCTCAAAACACTTGTCATAATTGTTCTCAAAATGAATGCACATTTATATCCTATCAACAGCCAAACGAGAGCTGTTTTGTATGGCACGGTGTCGTTCTGTTATACTGATGGCATGTGATCTTATGAACATAAAACCTAAATGAAAACCTGAACAGCTTCTGGTTGACGAAACTGAACCAATTATACTTTATTCGGAAAGTTGAATAACTAAGCGCATATTCACAACTGTTTCTTGAAACGTGTGGCATTGCACCTCTCCTGCATCACTATAACGTTTTTGTACAGGAACTGACACAAATTGCCCAAGGGGAGAGCAAATCCTGACCCGTTTTATAGAAACAAAGGGATCAAATTAAAATGTTCCTACTGAGTGAGCAGAGTACACAAATATGCCCCCATGGGCTGACAGCACCTGCTACGCTCTGCTCCCAGCAAACCGCTCCATTTCTGTTAACAGTGTTTAGTTTCTCCCGTAGCATCTCTGTCAATTCAAAAAACAGCTGACCACAGAAAGAAACTAAAGAAAGGAACTTTACTACTTGATCAGCATGGCTGGTTAACCCTTTGATCCCTAAAAGTTTTACAGATTTCCAGAAATTATTCTGTTGTTTTAGCTGTAAAAGTGTCATAAAATCTGCTGTGAGTATGTGCTTGTGTCCCCTATTCAGGAGTACTACTTCTCTCAACATATGATAGTTGCTTTGGTGTACTGTGAGCTGTAAGTGTCATAACAGGCTGTAATAACAGACAACAACAAAAAACTGAGTTGAAATTTTACATATCACTAAATAAGGCAGGATGTGCATGTATACAAAATTTAGAAGGTTCAATATGAAGTCTATACTATAACACACGCGACAGCAACAAGTGTGTGAACATGAGTAACTTACTTTTGTTTTCCTACCGCTGCTGTGAGCACATGCTTTGTATTGTGTAATGACCCAAATATTGCTAAAAACGCAGAATCTCAGCTTTTAGAAATCATTGGATTTTTTCCGATTGTGCAAACGGTGAAAGAGTTGTGGTGATTTTAAAACGCTGAAAAGACCCGTCAACTGCGTCAGGTTAGGATTAAGAGAGTTAATTTCATGAAAGAAGAGCTGCAGCTATCAATTATTTCACTAAATGTGTCTTCTATCGATTATTCCAACGAATTATTATACATAAATAAATTTTTTTCATTAAAGAGTAACAGTAAATACGCAACAGAAAAAACTCAGGCATAACATCAGCCTTTAGTGTCTTCTTTACCAACCCTGGGGTTCATAGACAGTTAACTATTGCCGACTGCCCTTCCTACTGCGCCACCATCCCACCTTCACTTTACCATCCAACATAAGTGTGATTACATCACTTCTTGGAGTTGACTGTAAAGTAACTATATACTTTATGGAAGACTGCTGACAGAGACTGGCTGCTACTCTATAGCTGCTTTCATGCATTGGAGCCCTGAACATATCTGAACACAACACAGGTGAGCTGCATGTGAGAACACAGATGTCTGACTCAGACAGCCCAGAGATTACCCATACTTTACCCATGAGCCCCTAGTACAAAGTCTGGGTAATGTCAGAGTGGCCTGGTAGCTCAATGGGTTAAGTGTCAGACTGGGGTGCGGAAGGTTGCAGGTCTGTGTCCCAGCCTGACTCCAGACACTCAGCACTAGCTCCCTGTAAGTCGCTTTGGATAAAAGCGTCTGCCAAGCAAAGCAAAGTAAATTAAAGTAAAGAATGTGATCTGCTGTGTCATGGTATTTCTACTGCTCTAAACAGGCCCCTCTATCCCTCACCAACATCAAGCAGAGTTTATCCCCATGTGAGGACGAGTCTGACTTGGACAGTTTCCCACTGCGATACATTTTCCCGACACCGTCCGGAATTTACATCTTACATCAAAAGACATCTTATGTGACCATGTTGGGGGAGCTTTACTAGTAGTGTTTGGTGACTTTATAAGGTTCTAGAGAGAGCTCCCTAACAGCCACAACAGACCTAGTAAATCACGATAAAACTGTTTACTTATACCTATAATAATGGCTTCTTTAACAAAAAGGGTTTTGCTCTACTTTGAAACTTCACAGCCATAATAATCAACTGAAGATCTAGATTTACTCGTTCACAAAGGGCATTAAGCCAGAAGTTATTGTGGTTAATTGAGGAAGTATATCACAGTCTGCTAAGGCTCAACCTTTTCACCCCCAGTCAGTGCAGCACAGACAGAAACGGTCTACTGGCTAAATTTGAGCATCATTAACCCTTTAGACAGCAGTCTGATGCGTGTTCCACAGGACGGCACAAAAAGCTCTCTATTTTTCTTAATCTTGCTGCTCCTTGCTTTCTTAATCTTGCTGCTCCTTTTCATTCTATATATAGCCATATCACCAAGGGCTCTGTGCATGTGTCCTCCATAGAATATGGAGGACAGAACATGTATCCTTCCTTGCTTGAAGAATACAAAAAGGACACGCAAGCAGAAGAGGCGCCAACTTCGTTTATCCATTTATTCTGCCACCGACTCTCTTCAGACATTCAGAAAGTTTAACTTGTTGTTCATGGGCAGATGATTCACTGTCTGTCTTCACCTTCTGTAAAAGCACAAGGTAAAGGAGCAGAGTAGAGCTTATAACAACAAGAAGAGAGTGTTTTCACAGCTACTCCATGTGGCTTGCATTATTGATGAGCTTAGCCTAATCCACTGTGAATACATGTACAGCCACATCATGACACTATCCATGTTTCTGATGATGATATGTACACAATGCAGTACCACGACCTGAACCTTTGTGTGGCTGTCTGTTCTGTTGTTGTAGAAAAGTGGCTGTACTGATTGACATGACAGTGCACTACAGACATAAAATGTGTTTTTTTTGTCTGTATTGTAGAGATCTGCTGATACATCATCTAACAACACTTCTATCTGTAGTACAACAAATACCATATTGAATTAATTGCGTGAATTCACAATGCAGTACTTCTAGAAATTAAAGGAGTTTGGCCTGAATGATATGTTGTATGAAAACCGTTGCCAAAAACAATACTGACATAACTTTAGTTGTTATGTCATGTGTAAGGTCAAAATCAAAGTTTTAATTAATAATTTCAATTGATAATGACTATATTTGTATTCCAACTCAACAAATCACTATGTAACATACTAATACTTAATCTGATTTATCCAACAAATATCTATGACTAAACCATCGCATTTAATCCCCATAAAGTCTAGCGGAGCAGCTATGTAGCCACAAAGCTGTAGTTGGAGTGGAAAGTCTGCATTTATGAACGAGTGCAAACATTTGAATGTTAAGTGCAGCTGAGAGAGACAGCATGAATATTCAGCCAGAAATACTTAGACCAGAAAAGGTTACAAATGATAAATAAACATTTATGACCCATCCAAATTCCAGCTAATTTTTATCTTAACTATATTATTGCATAACAGTAAAAACTGAACATGCTTAAGGACTCAACGCTGTAGTTAATTTAGTAACATTTCATTAATGATAAGTAGCAGCTCCTTTCAGTGCTGCTTTGGACTAGCCTACTTGAAATCGCACGTTAACCGACAGAGTAGGCTGTGCAGAATTTCTTCCGATAAACAGTCCAGTCAACTATGATCAAGTATATTTCTGGTGGTTGCATAGAGGTCTTGTCCTGCCCTTTGTGTTGTTACCGTGTGAATGTGTACGGCATTGACTGTAATGTCACATTCACGCTCTGATGCTAACCTTGTCTGGCATGTGCATTAGCCCTTTCTTCTGTTTTTGTCGAGAACTCATCTCCAGTGAATGAAAAAAAAAAAGAAGTAACAAAATTCCTTACAAACCTGCCCTAAAATTCACATGGGCCTATCAGTACACACTAAAACACCATATCTACACTTTTGAAGGTTACCGTTTTCCCCAAAGCAAAGCTACATTATTCATCCACATGCGTGTTATAATCTTAATATATACTTTATGAATAATAGTTGCAACCGGCAGCCTCTTGGTCGCCACAATTTGGTGACAGGGGTGATGGGGCGGCATTGATGTGCCCCCTTCCCTCAGGGGAGTGCAAAATGTCTCAGTCATGCAGTATGGGGTCATGCTGCTATATTTGCAAAATAAAAAAGAAAGCACAATCATGCTCCAGAATTACAGTCTGTTGTCACGTGTGTATTCCCACCACTGGGCCAGACAGTGTAATGCAGAAACATTCCCTATTTGGGCTTCGGATTCTGCATCTTTCAGCAGAAATGTCTATAACTTCCTTAGAAGAACGTCAGAGGCTGTTCTGCCTAGTTTGGTAGATTGAAGTGACCCCACTAAGGAGTAGGCGTGAACAAAAGATGTCGGATTCCCATGTGGTCCAAAAAAGCTGAGAGTGCATGAGACTGTAAGAGGTTTTTTTTTCTCCTTTTTTCTGTTCTTTTTGTTTGTTTTTTCCTAAAATGCAAAGTGCACTTAACATCACGGCATGTCTTCCATGTAAAGGGAAATTTAGCAGAAATTAGTTGCTTTAGTACATTTTGAATTGATAAAGAACCAAAATGCTCTGAGCAGATATTGGTTGATGTGCACCAGTGGAATAAAAACAAATCAGCCTTTTTACAAGCAGAATGCATTCTTTTTTATTTCAAACTGTATGGGTTCTGTGGGGTTTCAAGCAGGAACAAAATGGGCAACGAGTCTGGACTGTAGGCAGGACAGTTTAACACTCCGACTCTTTTACTACTGAGCCACGCTGTTGTGATACGTGCAGAATGTAGCTTGGTATTATCTTACTGAAATTCTTCCCTGGAAAAGATGTGGCCTGGATGGCAGCATATGAAAGTGGAGAGCAGAGCAGAATAATATAGAAAAAGAAAAAAATAGAAAGTGGAAGCATTTAACATCTTGTTAGTATAAGGCTGCCTTTGTGAGTGTAGCAATGATCTGTGGTTGCTGACGGTGGTTTTCGGATGTGTTCCTGAGCATATGCTGTGATTTCCACTAGAGAATCTGTATATGTTTCCAATGCAGCGCTGCCTGGGGGCTCAAAGATCACAGCCATTCAGTATTGGTTTTTGGCCTTGTCCCTTGTGTACAGAGATTTCTGTCAGTGATTTTTTTTTTTACTCCAGATGATGAAAAAAGTTCTATGCAATTTTACATTGAGAAGTGTTATCTTGCAGTTGTTAAACTATCCGGAAAGTATTTTACAGAGCGGTGAACCTTGCACATCCTTGTTTCTGAAACACTCAGCATCTCTGGGATGTTCTTTATATACCCAACCATGATACTGGTCTGCTGCTAATTAACCTGAGTATTTATGAGATGTTCTATCTGGTGTTTTTTTTTTATTAATTAAAAATTTTTTGCATAGCATAAACAAAATTTAAAAGCAAATTGATTTCTGATTTTATTTCCATATTTCTACATGATCCTCCAAAGTCCGCTTTGACACTGAACTGTAGTTCATAGTTAGTAACGGTAGCCTTGAGCAACCATTATATGTTACAGTTTGTTGTACACGGTACAGACTGATTAATTGATTGAAACTGGGCACTCATGTTCAAATAAGCCAAAAATCAATTTCAGTTCTAATTTGAACTGGATGGGAAATAACAGTATTGCAGGACAATATTCAATAGTGCCAGCGAAGAGCAAGGTCATCTGTGTCCTCATTATTTTGTAACAAAGATTTAAAACTGACATGGACTGCAGGGTGCACCGACCACTTTCATATTGTGCTTTTCAGGCCAAGCAAGACAAAGCGCTTTACAAAGACTCTCAATTGCCCACACATCCACACACATCACTGTCAAATTCCAAACAAACAAGGACAATTTAGAGAGCACGATTCTAAGCATGATGATTTTTTTTTCTATTTTCCGCTCCACAAAACTGCAGAAATACTGAGGCACATAAAAGCTGAACACACGACCATTTTGACCACATACTATAAAAAAAAAATTCAAGAAGGGGAGAAAAAAGTTATTATAGGTATTACACTCAGAATTAAATGAGGAAGGAAATCGAAATCAATATTTTTTTAAAATATCTACCGCCACATCAGCTGCAGAATGTCTTACTGTGAATCTCTGGATGTTATTTTAACTGATACATCAAATTACATGTTTGTTTTATTCAGAGATAAGGTTGTAATGAATTATATTTACTCTGATTACTCTCTGTAACAAAGTAGATATTTTTGAGTATTCTTCAAAACACTGTTATTTTACTAGAGTATGTTGATTTTCAAGAATTTTGCTTTATTATATTATTTCAATCTATTTCAGTATAAACCAAGTTCAACATATTAGGTGTTTAGTGTAGGTTACCTAGTGTTCTCTGTCAAGTAAGTCACTCTGCAACTGGAAAATGTACTTCAAAATAAAAGGAGGGGCACTGGACATTCACTAAACCTCAAAAATACCAATCTGTTGGGAACCTGCGTCTTAAAGGACCTAAAAAGGAAGTATATAAAAGTAACTGGCTATGCTCAGGTCTTTCTTTTCTTGTAAATTAAGTGATGCCAATGTCAGGTTTGACTATGTTTTCCAAATCAGGTCCAGAAATCATTAAATGTAAGGTGTGAAACAACTAAAACTGAAAATCTGGAAGCCCAGTCATGACAACAGTTGCCATGATTCAGCCTCCAGATAACTTCACCTGGACGACTGAGAATCTTCCTCGAACCAGAAATGTCAAAATGTTGGTATAGAATAACGTGTCCACATAGGATCCCATAAACCATGGTAAGAAGTTGATTTACTTTGTAGGGACTTGTATCACAGTTCAACTGCAGGTAACTTTGGGCAAAGTTTGGGAAATGTTGCCTCCTGCACATGTGAATCTTGCACTTTGTAGAACATCTTGCAAAACTTCAACCTGGTTCAACTTTAATCACTCACACTCTGGCATCCACTTCCACTTTAGCAAAATTGGTTCAATCTGGGGATGTGTTCAAAAGCATTTGTGCTCTTCTGAGCACTCACACCACCTGCTCCATCGGACTCAAATGTACAGCTGTGACTAACAGTTTCACTATGTCTGCGACTGCTCGTTGCCCCCTTGTCCACCCCCACCACTTTTTGTATTTCTAGTTGTTCTAATGTAAAAACTAAGAAATAAATATATGTGGACATCACGTAACGGTGACCTAGGATTTTGGCACAGTACTGTATGTGCCAGATACAGATACTACTGAACCTAACAACAACAAGTGTCACATAGGAGCTGCTGTTTACTTCAAACAATCACTAAGTAAGAGAGAAGAAAACAGGATGCCTGGCGAGTTTCAGGAAAAGTACACAGGACAACGGATGAATGGTAGTTAGCTAATAATGGCACGCCACTGATAAGGGGTACAAGGGAAGTCCAGAAAGGGCCCCTCCATCAGGAAACATACTCAGTGTGCTTTTACACTAAAGTTATTTGAACTAATGTTTCTGCTTGTAATTTGAACACTATTATTTGAAGAACCATTTGTCCCCTGCAGACATTTAGACTGTTTTCATCCATATTACTCCTTCCTTTTTCTTTTTCTTTTGTTCGTGACACATTGTGTAATCACTCTTCAGCGAGGGCAAGTCAAATGAACTAAACATCCTCCTACCAACCTCACAAAGTGATTACATTCACGTTTATTTTTTTCCCCTCTGCACTGATGCTGTATTTCTGAGGAAAATAAATAAATTCAGGAAGGCATCCAGGGTGAAGGCAGCTAGGGGATATTGTTTCTAAACTCTGCATTGGGACATGTTGTTTTTAAAAGAATTACTGGCCAGTCTGGCAGGTGCTCCTCTCACCAGTGTGCACAAATTCAGTGCCTGGCACATGTTTATTTTAGTCTACCAACACCAGAATCCCTGACACATGTGTCATCATCATTAAACACTAAACTAGCTTCTTGAGAGACCAAGGAGGGAAAGCAAAGTTACACAAACTGTCAAACGAGACATGCCCCGTCTCTGGAGGTCACTTTTACAGGTTGTGTTTCTGTCAGTGCATCTAGAAGTCTGTAGACCTGAAACACTTGCATTAAGATAACAGTATAACAGGATGTTTATCAGCTTATCAGGACTGAAACTGAGCCCGTGTGGCTTCCCTCAAATGTGTACCCTCTTCAGGACCCATCAGCCTGTAAAATCCTGAGGAAATGCAAACAACAATGTCCTCAGGGAAGGAAACATGTGGATGGATGAAAGAGACTGCTACAGTTCTGGGAAAAAAAGATTTTTTTTGGCTTATTTGTCACAGTTATATGATTCAAATCATCAAACTAATTTTGATATTACACACATTGTTTTGAAAAATTTTATTTTCATTAAGGAAAAAAAGCTAGCTAGCAGGTCCAAACCTGTCCGTCCCTGTGTGATAATGTAATTGCCCACTAAGGTCTTAAAGCCTTTGTAGCGGCTTTGTAATCCTTTCTGAGTTGTTTAAGAGTCCTTCGCTTTGTCAGACAGTTTTTTTTAAGTGATTTCTTGATTCAACAGGTCTGGCAGTAATCAGGACCGGGTGTTGCAAGTGGAACTGAACTAAGCTTTCCAGAAAAATGTGGTTAATCACAGTTCACTTTACTGACACTCACTAACACACACACACACACACACACACAGGCACATGGTCAGTTTGGCACGTTTAGCCTGAGTTTTCTCCCCTTTAAACTTGTCACCTCAGCAAGTGGGGCAGCAGTTTGAGCCAGCCCATCAACTGAACTTTGAGAATTTGCCCCTGACACGGTTTTGTTTTAGCTGACTACTGCGACCGGATTTTGCAAAATCTCAATTCCTCCCTTTAACTCAGCAAGTCAGTAAAATAGATATTTCAACACAGCAAATACATTTAATCATCCTGCGTAATTTCTTTAAACAAAAGCAAGAGTTTGTAAATGTCTAATGGGAAATGTGAGTGTTTCTCACTCAGGGTTAAAGTCTCAGCGAAAACTACTGATGCACAATTGAAAGAAGGTGAATTTTTTTTATGTTCCCTGTACATGAATAAATATGATGGCCCCATCACTCAATATATTAAAAACACACACTAACAGCTGGGTTTAAATAACTTCTTCCTGACTATGTCACACATCCCACAAACAGCACCATGTAGGAAAGTACAAGGTTGAACTATTCTCCAGCTCGTTAACATGACAGTAATTAAACAGAGAGCCATATGCTCTTAAACAAGCACACGCAATCCTAATAATGATGATAATGACATACTTTATTTATCCCCTTGGGGAAACTGTTGTTTGAACAGTGGATGATGCCGTTACTGCGGAGTTTCTGTGTCTTGTCCAAGGAGACCTCGACCTCGAACCACTAACCGTGGGGTTCATAGACACCTGCTCTACCAGCTGATCTACATGCTGGCCGTGCTACTGGAGGGTTTAAAAATCCCAACTTTCCGCCTCCATGTGGCACACAGCTACTGAAGACACACAGTGACAGTGGAGTGTTGAAAATGAACCATACTGTGTCCACGATTTGAGGAATAAACAGTGAGATAAAGCTGTGGCCAACAGGCATCGACACTTTGTCATAGCAGCTAGAGTAGCAGCAAAGAGCCCGGTCGGAGCTGTGCACCAGCAGCGACAAGGTCAGCGGGTACATTTTACTGCCTTCACTTTGTGTCTTGTGTTCCTGACCTAAAGCTGAACTTGTTACAGCAAAAACAATCATCGAGCGTTTTTCAGTGCTTTCCTACAATGAAACCAAAGTATTTAACAGAAGACGCTTTAAAAGGATGGTATGTTTTTCATGGTGAATATGCACAAAGGGCAGAGGAGAACATCACAACTCTTCACATCAAACATTTCACGTGCGAATGCTGCAGATTTTATTCTACCCAAAAGCTGGACCCATAAATCTGCTGAACTTACTGCAAGTAGTGCAGCTGAACAGTGAACAACACAAAATGTCAGAAAGAAAATGCCAAAAAATTATAAAGACTACAGAGATTATTGGCCTTAACAACAGAGCAACTGCATTTAATAGTCTTAAAATATAATAATGGTTTATTCCTGCTGATGGTGCATAAGTGCAATAAATAATTGTAAATTTGATGTTTGAGTTTCACTCTATACTAAACAACAGGAACATCTGATTTAGTGTTACTGACTGCTGAATAATACAGCTGTTACACTTTCAGGTTTAAGCAGCCTGAAAAGAGCCACTTCTAGGTTTGATACCATCGTCCCCTCGTTGTCTTCGAAAAGCCGTGCACAGAGACCGGGACCAGGTTTGAACACCGCAACACATCACCTGCACGACGAGCTGGCGTTGCGTTCATGTGACTGTGGCTCTGTGCATTGAACATGATGCGGTCTGGCTGCTAGATCTCCACAGGCACCACTGACAGGGTAAAGCTGAGGTAAGATGACAGCCATAAATCCCACAGTCGCACTGCACACGCACGGGCTAATTTCACAAGCAGGTACAAGTAGATATTTCTGGCTAACCGGGTGATGTAAATGTGGCCGGTGAGTGCCCACGTCCAGTTTGTTATAGAGGATTAGCAGCCTATTATTACATAAACACTACCGGAACCTAAATCATATTAGCAACCCCGTTTCATCCTCCGCAGCCCCAAAATAACACACACAACCCAAAAAGAAAGGCTACTCACGCTCGGTGCGGTGACGGTGCGAATACGTTTAAATCTTCTACGCCACTTCACCTGGAAACCCGGACGTGTGTTTGCCTCCGTTGCTCGTCGCTGGTGTTGGAGAAAAACGAGCACAGACTGAGAGACGACCGCTCGCACGGTCGCATGTACTGCAGTGCTCCAGTCTGCCGTCGGCCCTCTTCTTCTTCCCCGTCACCGCTTGTTGTGGGTGGTACGGGAAAAGCGGAGCGCTACCGCCGCCGTGTGGCGCGGACGACTCGACGACTCCGCACGGTACGAGCCACGGAAGTCACTTTTTTCTTTCTTTCTTTCTTTCTACTCAATTTTTTAACTTCAATTTTAACTTATTTTTTATTTAATAAAACTGGAAAAATACTTACCCCACATCTCAAAATGTTGTTTTTTTTAAATATTGCTTTTTTAAAATTCATTCAAATTAAATAGATCCAAAGAAGTCTAGAATAGAGCTGCTTTCCACTATTATAACAATTATTACTGCTATTCCATAATACATACTGTGTATGTGTGCACATAGAAACTACTGTTGTATATAGTGTCTTATCTTATTTTATTTAATTTTTCGTATTCTTGTTTTTTTATATTCTTGGCACACTCTTGTACTCTTTTCTTGCTATCTGTCCTGAGCTGTGGTAACGCTCAAATGTCCCCACTTTACTGTGCTATGCTTATGACTATTCTAGCTCAGTCTCAAAATGTATTTGACAAAAAAACTGCAGTGGTTGTTAGATTTGTTTTCCCAGATAAAGTTGAAAAAAGTTCATTTGAAGCTTAGGATTTTTTTCCTAAAAGCCATCATTCATAATAAGTAAATAACTTGCTAACTGCTTGGATAAGTAGGCTAAGACAATGATGTGAAAAGACCATGCATACAAACATATATTTATAAATATATGTCCACAAAATATAATGCTAGAAAAGTTTTAAGACAAAGACTAATGCAACATAAAAACATAGGCATGTAGTTGCTTCTCTACCACTATTGAACAACAGAATAACTGCAATAATCTGAATGCACTTTGCTACAAAGACGTTTACAGTGGTACATAAATAATCAGTGCGGAAAGAAAAATCCAGGTTTTAGAGCAGCATATATGCTCCCACCCAGGCGTTGTCTATTCAGGAAAAGCCTTGTGTGTTTCAGCAGGACAATGCTAAACCACATAATGTATCTATAACAGCATCACTTCATAGAAGTCTCTGCAGACCTTTCAGCAAATATTTTCAACAATTGAAGATATTTTACGCAACTTGAAATGCAAAACGCAACAAAGACCCTGGACTGTTGAGCAGTTAGCTTTTTTTTCTCAGTTTGAACATGCTGTCTGTGTTCTATTGTGAATATAATCCAGTGGGTTTAAGAGTTTTGCAGATCATTGCATCCTGTTTTTATGTAGATTTTACACAACATCCCACCTTTTTTGGAACTAGGGCTGTAGTCATAACTGTAAAAACAATAAGAGAATTCATAAAAGGAGGTGATGATAAGTTTTGCCCTCAGTTGGTGTAAATCGTTTGCACTATATCGCATACGCATAATGTCCCCAAAAAATAGTCACAAGAAAAGAGATCAAGCAGGTTACTGTGTCAGTTTGGGCCACATGTTTGTATAATTTTACTAACTTCTAGATATATACAATCATAATGCAGAAATGTGTTATCTAGCAAGAGTAGATGACTAGAGTCTGAACAACGTCATATACCTGACAGGGAGAGTATGCTGACACTGAATGGGGTTTGGTATTGTTGTGGTAGATTGATGTAGAAATCGCACAGTGAGAAAACACAACTAAATACACCAGACATTTCCCCAGACAGTGAGTCAGTTTCAACTTTGTGAGTCACCATGACAACAACAGGTGAGGTCCAGCTCTGCTCATCACTCTTTAGATTCCCCTGTCTGTGCAGCGCTTACGTCTTTGGCTGTATATTACCACCTGTACTATTCTGGGCAACTTTTGTTTTTTCAGCATTAATATTTTCCTTCAGTGCCAATGTTTCCTTTTTCATTTCTAACATTTGTTTTCAATGCAAAATTGTATTTACAGTGTCATTGTCCTGGCCCCACCATTTTAGCAACTACCTCCCAGGATGCTGTGTAATTTATCTAATAATGTTGCTGCAAAGTGTGGCGGGAGGCATCAGAAAGATTGGAGAGCCATCTAAACAGCTGAGAAATGCCTCAGATCACACTGAAGTAAGATTTGCGTCCTTATGTCGAGTGGTCATGGATGTTACCAGCAGGGGATGCTATTTATCTGTTACAAGTGTCACTTCTCATACCAATAATGTTAAATGTAAAATATGTTTTTTGTTATTATTATATTATTCTGGATTTGATACCAAAAACCCTATAAGCATTAATATATCTTCCCCATAAAAGTATTTTGTCTGTTTTCTCTCCATGCAGATTGTTAGAAATCATGCAGTCCACACCGATCATGCAGACTCATCAGCAGACCACTCCAGCTTGATTATTATAGTTGAAAGAAATCAGCAATACTCAACAGCTGCAATCACAGAGACCTGAACAGAGAACAGTAAAGACAATGAGCTGCATAAATTAATACAAGAGTCTCACACAACTGGGTTTTCAGGTGTCTGCTGATCTGAACATTTGGGGCAAATGTGTAACTTGTTTATGTAGAGACTAATGCAAGTATAACTCAAATTTCTATAGATAAAAAGTCTAGATTCACCGTCACACACATTTCCATTATGTCCTCACAATATACAAAAATATCTGTAAGTTTACTTGTCCATGTTATCCCATCCTTCTACTTATCTGTGTAGTTTAGATAAAGTTGACACTTGACTAACTGAATTACCTTAGACACTTTAGTCAATGCATGACTAAGTGAAAAACAACTCATATGTTCAAAAATTGTTAAATTTGCTTTGAAAATAATCACATTATAACTTAAGTCAAAGTTCTGCAAAACAACTATGAAACACTGGCAAATTCAATTATTTTAATAGTATTCAGCTGTGACTACACAGTCATCATTACCAAGAAGAGCATAAGACCAGTCAAGTACTTTCTTACTTGTAATATTAATATACTGGGGGAAAATATCTCATGCACTTTAACTGTCTAAAAAGATTTTTTTTGCTGTTGTTATTGTGATGTTACATTTTTATTATAATGAATGAATGATTGCTTGAGTTTATACAGTTGCTAAACGTGACTTAATTTATCACTTTACATATAAAAAAAAATAATGTAAGTTAAAAGGTATACTGTGCTTATGCAAGCTTTTATTTTGATAGACAGCCTCTGTGGCATTATGGGTCAGAGACCCACAAATGCAGAGGACAGACGTACAGCCCTAAATGCATGCTAGAGTGTTTGGGCTGGAGAAATATATTTACTGTACATATTTAAATGTCTTATGCCAATTTTCTTCTTTTAATTGTAGTTTTCATGATGTCTGCTAAAAAAAAGAGATTGAAAAAAGAAACCTTTAAAATACATCGGTATGAAGTGTGGCCAGTGTTTCTTTGGACCAGTGTAGCTACATACACCCAGCTGTCCAAAATCCATTCACTGGAAAACCTGTCACCAAGGTCACAGAAACCATGAGGCCAATTATGTGAGTGAATTCCTACAGCTCTTTTATGTCTCTGCATTGGGTGACCTGGCTTTAGACCGGGCTGAAACCTCATCTTTTTTGGCGTGGACTATGTTGGAGGACCTCCTACAACCAAGCACTACCAAGTGGTAGAATAAATTTTAACTCTACTGTGATTAAGCTGAATGACGGCACTGTCATTAACTATCAAGCAAGGATGTAGGCTTGGTTTTATCTTTTTGCAGGGACATTTATTTGGGGCAGTCAAATGGAAGTTCACCTGCTCTCTGTCACTCCCTTTCTCATAGGACTACATATGCTCACATCTTCACCCACACTCACAAGCCTGGCTGTGTAAAAAGTTTAATTTATTGAATGTATTTGCTATTTAACTTATTTTTACTACTGTAGATATAAATCACTTACAGGCAGAAAGAGGTGAAAATAACTGGTAGTTTTGGCAACAGAGACTCAATAAGCAATCTGGGAGATAAGAAAGAGAAATGGGCTGCTAGAAATTCTCAGTATTGGTGGATGGGGGAGCGTCAGGTGACAGGATTGGTGGAGCGGGGTTACTGCCTACAGGTAAGTGTGGCAGGGCAGAGATGTATGAATAGTGACTACATAGTTAATGTTTCTTAAACCAATATCAAAGAAGATAGTTGCATTACCATCAACTTTTGGATTGGAGTGTGGAACAGAACTGATTAAATCCTACTGATAAGAACGATGATAAAAAAAATTTTGAAAAACAGTCCACCGCATCAGGTGTGTGTGTGTAAGGTTTTGGAGTTTGTATGCAAATTACTATGTGCGGATGCCTGCCTGGGATAGGTGCCCCAGACCCGCCTGCCCTCCTCACTGATTGGCCCGGTGGCCCAATCACTTGCGCCAATCAAGCTACAGCAATTTTTATTTTTTTATTTTATAAACTAGTAGCTCCACCATGGATACCTGGTGGAGAGGAATGAAAAGCTAGTGGTGTAGCAAAAAAATGGTATGTGGTACATCCGATGTGTTTTCCACAATTAAATATGATTCAACTTAATCCTATGTACATGTGCACCTGTTATAACACAATGTGAGAAGGTAAGCAGGAGGTTCTGACTGTTAGACATTTACATTTTACCTTCATCTATGTAACTCTTCTTTGAAAGGCGTAAATGTTTGACACAGTGCTGCTGGATTCACACGGTCACTTCATTAACTCTGTAACTTAACTTTCTGCAGTTGTGACGCGCCACAGTTACAGACAGGCGACAGCCAATCACGATCGCCCTGCTTCCACGAGGAAGCGGAAGCAGAGAGACGTTCACCGACCAGCACGAAGGAAATTTAAACAAAATGTAGGTAACGCCGACTTTCGCGGTCTCTGTATGCTTATAGATGTATACACGTGTAAATATGCATGTCTATATGCCAAAACCTAACACGTTAGGCGACAGACAAGACAGCACCGAATAAATACGGACTGAGAACAGGTTACTAGTCGCCGTCATCGCCGGTGCGTCTGACGTTTACGTCAGAAAACAACCGTCCAGTCAGAGCACAGGACGTATGTTACGTAATCAACTCGACACACCCCCAGAAGTACAGATTGAAGACCGTGTAGACCAAAAATCTTTTCAACTACAATCTAAGAAGTCGAAGGAGAGATAAATGCCCGTGGGAGGAGTGAACAGGACGAGAAGAATATGCAAAAGAGGACATACAGAGGGTAAAAACGCAGAAAAGAAGGCAAAAAAGCTACTGGAGGAAAATAGGGACAAAGTTTAACAGAGGTAAAGTTGACATCAGGTCAGGAGGAGAAGAGTGACAATAAGAAAACCATCATGGCATATCGAATGTTTGAGGGGAAGGATCATGCCTCCATGTACCAGAAGTACCGCTTTACTCCTCCAGATGAACTCAAGAACATTATCCTTCAATATCTTGATAAAAAGGTACGAAATGACAAAATGTACTGTGAGTACTCTGTTATAAAACCCTGTAATAGGACAGTCTATAGCAACACAGGGTGCAGCATGTTTGGTGTACAAAAACAGCAACTGTATGTGTTTAACATCCTCAGAAGGGACAGCCACATGTGTTGGCAGTGGACGTAGGATGTGGAACAGGGCAGAATTCTCGACTGTTTGCTCCGCACTTCAAAGAGGTGGTGGGTGTCGACATCAGCGAGAATCAGCTGGAGGAGGCCAGGGCCGTGCCGGGGCCCCACAACATCACATACAGGTGGGACTGAGTGAGAATGGAACTAAATAAATAAACCAAGACTAAAAATGTGTTTGTGTATTCTATGTTCAAATAGTGGATCAAACTGTGACTATGCAGTACAACTGTTGCACCTGCAGGAGTTCGACAGCAGAGGAGCTTCCGTTTGCAGACGGCTCTGTAGACCTGCTGACAGCAGCGTCAGCAGCCCACTGGTTTGATCAGTCGAGGTTCCTGGCTGAAGCAGATCGGGTTTTGAAACCCCACGGCTGCATGGCTCTGCTGGGCTTTAGTGATTCCGACACTAAACTCTACTACCAGAACTGTGGAGAAAAACTTAACTGCATCTATGAAGAGGTACAGTATGTAGACTTAAATGTGGCAGAGAAGTGTTAAAACTTATCAGCACCAAGAACAAGCTGCCCGTAAGTGTTGATAAGAACTGAAATCAGTCCATTCTTCTCTGCACACCACCCACTTCTATGTGTCAGTCTCATGATATTATAATAAATGAGCACAGTGTAAAACCTGCCAGTGAAGCAGAAATAATTGGTGTCCTCTGATTGGTTAGGAGGGCAAGCCTCACACGAGGTCCAGGCTAGCTGTTTCTCTCTCTCTCTCTCTCTCTCTCTCTCTCTCTCAGAACTGATATAAGTCTTGACTAACTACAGTACTGTGCAAAAGTCTTAGGCGACCATTAGAGTTGTTGTTTTGGCAGTGCTATTATGACTTTATATACAGTATATTAGGGATGTCTGATAATATCAGTCTACCGATATTGGCATTAAAATGTAATATCGGAAAATACAGGTATCGGTTTTTATTTTTGTGCTGTCGTTACTATGTGAAGCTATAATTAAAACGTCCATTAGACGGCCAGCAAACAAAATAAGAGGTCTTCACACAAGGCTTGCTTTTCTTGATTTTACTGAAGATCTTTTATATTTTGTAACTGAAATATACAGAAGGGTAAATAAATTACTAGCTAATTCACACGTCTTAATGCCACACTTAATGATTAGCCTAGCTTAAAAACATGCGCATTACATTACATTGGCGCCACATTTTATCAACCAAAAAGTATTTCAAACACATATCCGAGTGCTTTCTCAACACATTATTACTCACAAAGACAAAAGTTCCTCAAGGCACACGCATGTAGGCACATTTAGGGCGAACATGAGCCGTTTTGTCTCTTATTTCTACCGAAGCACTTGCTAGCATTACCGGAACATAAGTCAAAGAAAGGTCCATGGCGAGAGCGCTAATACCACATAAAATAATACCACAACTTAGATCATTTGTTGTACAGATGTCTTACTCGAATCATATTTCAAAACCAAAACACTGTTTTTAGCATAAATTTACTTACACTATTTATTAACTATGAATTTATTTATCACCTTATTTATGTAACTTAATCTTAATCTTAGTCTTTGACCAAAAGCCACCACACTTTTAATCACACAACTTTTACATACCAAGCACATTTGCACATACCATTGCTGGAAAACTAATCCAATAGTGGCCTAAGACTTTGGCACAGTACTAAATTTTCTTCTTCACCACATTTCCCGAAATAATGAGCACCTCACTCAAGATGACACATCAAATGATAATGTCCTACCCATGAGATAACAACGTGTCACAATGGCATCAAACTGGAGGCCAATGTGTTCAGCCAAAGGTTTTTTGATCAAAAAATGAAGCTAGTTCATGTTTATATATTTGACAAGTAACTAAGCCCTAGTAAACCTTCAGTAAAGTATATTTTAGCGAATATATAGTTATGAGGCACTGAGTGAAAGACAGAATAAATGAACACAAGCTTTACATGAATACCACCATTACAAAAACCACACAAAGTTACGGACACACCAGCACCAGGTGTGTGTGTTTATATATACTTATATATACTATTATTTGCATTATCATCTTCCAGGTGAAGCAGGTGCTGATTCCTTACACAAGCAACCCCGTAGTTGCAGCTGATGCTAAGCTGGAGGCAATATACTCTGCCATCCCTTATCCAGATAAAGAGAGGTGATGACAGCACAAATAAAACTTTATTGTTTTTAATGTTTCTGCGTGTAATAAACTCATTCTGCCGCACCGATGCTGTAGGGTTGAGGGTGTTCAAGTGAAGTTCTTTATCCCGCTGCGGAGCGTCTTAGGAGTCATCCAGACCTGGTCCATGTTCCAAGCTTGCAAGAGAAAAGACCCCCAGGTTGCTCATGACCTGCTGCTCAGCATGGAGAAAAAGTAACCAACACACACACACATACACACATCTTAGTGTTTTCTTGTGGTGTTCTGCTGAACACTGAGCTGCAAATTCTTTGCACTGTTTCACAGGTTTCTGGAGGAGATGGGCGTCACGACTCCTGACACTGAAATCGAATACACAATGAAATATTTCTGTGTCCTGGCTTCAAAGCCATAGGATTGGATGTATGTGTGTGTTTTTAGTAGGATGTAACTTCAACACATTTAATTTTTAAAGCACTAATGAGTTGGATTGTTAAATGTGGGCATTTATAAATAAACCTGATGTTTTAGTAGAACCTTGATTTTGTCTTTTTTCTTATGAAATGCAAAGTGCAAAGTGGAAAAGAGGACTGATGAAAGAAAAGTACAGGAGAAAAACAAGTTGTAGAGCAGTTTACAGCTGATCTACAGCTGCTTATGTCTGTCACCTACTAATGACTTTCTATTGTGTGTGTGTACAGTATCATTTATGCTGCAGTCTTTCTTAAACATGAAGTGTGCTTGATTCACGGGGGGGGGGGGGGGGGGTGTTGGCTGCTAATTTTTTAATTGTTGGTTTTTTTTTTTTAGCCGTGCTCTTAAAAACATAGCAGACTTGGTGGCCCATTTACAGTATTAGTTATAACTGCTTCAGTGCCCCTTCTTTATTCTGTTCTATTTCTCAGTCAACTGTGGCCTGGTAGCTCAATGGGTTAAGTGTCAGACTGGGGTGCAGAAGGTTGCAGGTTCGAGTCCTGACTCCTAGCCCATCCCCCACCAGGTGTGTCCCCGAGCCAGACACTCAGCACTAGCTCCCTGTAAGTCGCTTTGGATAAAAGCGTCTGCCAAGCAAAGTAAAGTAAAGTAACTGAAGTCAGCCTGGCAGTGCAGACTGTGTGTACTCTGTGTACTTTGTACTTGTGCAAAATAAATAAAGCTGCATGTAAGAATATTGCGGTTTGGCTGCATAGTAAATATATATTTTCTTGTAGATATTTAGTTTTGCTGATAATACTTACATATTTGTGTTGTTTTGCAAGTCAAGTAAATATTTAATACTTCTCACACTGCGCTAAATCCTGAGAAATAAACTAGTCTCTTGACCAGTACTGAAAAACCTGTTAATTAAGTGATTATCAACATTATTATGTACAATGGGTGTATAGTCGGATGTAAAATTTGTAAAGATGAATTATTACAGTGTTTGATATAAAGGGTCTTTTCCACCTCGGCACAGGGCAGCATGGGAACTTTGTTCTCTGCAGCTGCACGGACCCATACGCAGTAACCTGAATGCACCGTGTAACTGTCCATCATTGCCATGATTACATTTTTCCCATGGTGACTCGTGTGTACCACAAAATAAATATCACCACACAGTGTTAATGTGGTGGCTGATGGCTGTAAAGTAGCTACTGTGTTAAACTGTCATTGACAGTGGGAACTGTTCACACCATGAATTAAGAGTTTGCCCAGGATAAAGCAGCACTACTGTAAGTTACCTTTGAAAGAACAGACAACACTTACTGACCACTGATTAACCCGGGAGGAAAATCAGTTGTTGAAGCAGCTGAGGAGAAATTATAATAAAAGTTTTAAACATGGCTGACAGCACTATCCTCACTTTATTATCAGAGCTGCTGTTTAAGTGTCTAATGCTCTTTAGACCAGGATGTTGACCTTTATTCAGTTGATCACTCATGTGATTTTGGAGCAGGTGACACATTTCTACAACGGTAATAACCAACATCTCCTGGTTAAAGAGTAACAAGACTCTGACATGAAACAAACCAGCCGATACATTCAGACATTTTGCACAAGTGATGCTGCTGTAATGCAGCACTAACTTAATTCAACCTGCCCACACGGTTCAAACACCATCACATGAGCAGTAAACTGACCGTCACTCACACACAGGACCTGACCTGGATTACGTTCAGTTCACTTCGCAGCGCTGCACAGAACCAAAGTTACAAACACATGCCCCTCGTGTCAAAATGTTTCGGAACCTCCCAGTTCCTGAGCCGCCCAGCGACTCCTCACTCTTATGTCACGTAACCTAACTCATCGGAACAGATGTGAGGTTTGTCTCAGCTTTCGCTTAGTTCAGTCATGTCTCAGCGCATGTTTGAAGGCAGGGAGCAGGCTGCTTCCTACTGGAAATACAGGATCTCCCCATCAGACCACCTGATTCAGCGTGTGCTGGACTTCCTCGAGAAGCGGGTACGTACAGAGCGAGACAGTAAACTAAGAAGGAACAGCAGCTCACACACGCTGGGTTTCCTACTCACAGCGCTGAATGTGTCTGGCAGAAAGGGCGTCCCTTTGGCCTGGCGGTGGATGTCGGCTGTGGCTCCGGACAGGGCACGCTGCTGCTCGCCAAACACTTTGCGTCCGTGGCGGGCACGGACGTGAGTCCCGCGCAGCTGGAGGAGGCTTTGCAGCATGTCACAGAGCCGAACATCACATACAGGTGAACATGCCTCAACAAGAGCCGCAATTATTGTCATTACTGTTATGGACAAGTATGACATAGTTTCCATAATGATAATCCAGCGTTGTGAGGTGTGAGATCATTAACAAACATGTCAGGAGGAACATGCTGAGCACTGAAGTTGCCTTCTTGATACTTGGCCAAAGTGGGGACAATGTGACCTGTGTCCGGTGAAAGTGGGTCATACTGTGAGGTCCAAACTACAAGACAGTTAAATCCTTATGTGATAAAGATTTAGGAAGTAATAATGTGTATTTAATTATTTGAAGCTCTATAATATTTACAGTAATAACATGGACACATACTGTTGCTTTCATTTTACCCAGTACAAACAGATAGTTTAACTTTTTATATGTGTTTTTTTGTTTTATTTTTGGGGAAATTTCTGTGCCACCTGGTATTTTATGTGGATCCGCTTGTGGTGAGCATGATGAGAACAAATCAGTAAACTGACTAAAAAATTTGGCAAAATGCACGTCAGGTCAGACAGGTCAGGAGCGTCTAGCATGCTGCCTCCTAACCTTTGTACCATCGGCTCTTTGTTCCACTTTAGACAATGTGCGGCTGAGGAGCTACCATTTAATAACAACTCAGCGGACCTGGTGACGGCCATGTCCTCCTTCCACTGGTTTGATAGGCCGCGCTTTCTCCAAGAGGCCTTCAGAGTCCTGAAGCCCCGTGGCTGCTTAGCCCTGCTCAACTACACCGTTGACATGGAGCTCAGCTACCCCGACTGCTGCCAGCAAACACTAAACCAAGTGTGCAAAGAGGTACATGCAGAATATTAACCTCACTGTTAAAGTGCCGTCATGTATTTAGTATTTCTGGTTCCCTGCAAGAACCAGATGCCTGATATTGTCACAATGTCACATGTTTCTGATAAAACTTAAAGCCAACCACCAGTAAACGTCAAAGGGAGTAGAAGCACAATGGAGAAGCAGTGTGTTGTCTAGTTGTCTGAGTAAGTAGTACTTTAGTTTCAGTGTGGACATCTTTGGACTGCAGTGGAACAGTGAGTATTACATAACACGCTAAAACTCTGATTGTATAAACACAGAGATAGGTGTTGGAAAACATCTAGTTCATTCTAAATGTCATGTGAAACTTAAAGTGATGGAAAGACGATATTTAACAACACCTTGACTTTTGGTTTGATCAGTTTTATGCAGCCTTGTATCCTTTCCGCAACCCATGCCTTGGCCCAAGCTCACTCGAGTTTTATCGGGAGGCGTATAACTGTATCCCTTACCCCGACAAGGAGTGGTGAGTGAATTAGCTTTGTTCCATATACATTATGATTCATTAATCCAGAATCCAGAGTCCAGACAGAGCAGAATTAAAACAATGATTCATCCACTCTGCAAATTCTATGTTTTGGTTTGGTCCATTAGAATGACTGTACATACAGGTAAAGTATGTGCATACATGTACATACTGACTGCGTGTTTGTGTGTTTTTGTGCACTTCAGGCAAGACTGTGTTCGGGTGAGGAAGTCCATGCCTCTGTCCAGCTTCATAGGATTTGTGCAGTCTTTTTCTCATTATCAGTCTCTGTTGAGAGAAGACCCGCAGAAGGCCAGCAGCCTCTCCCAGGACTACTGTCAAAAGTAAATGCTTAATGGCATCATACAGGCAGTACAGCATACACATACATATGACATGATTTACATGACATTTATATTGTATGTAACAATGCTCTGTAAACCGATAAGACCTAATCATTCAACAATGTGTCCTATATCTCTCCCGTGCTCCTTTCTGCAGGTTGATGTCCGTAATGCGAGTGACCTCTGCAGAGACAGAGGTGGAGGTGGCTGTGAAGTATTACTACCTGCTGGCCTGCAAAGCACAGGAAGTCTGACTCCTGCCAACAAAGTTGGGAATTTATTTAATCACGAGAAATTCAGAAATATGTGTCATGCATACGACATTTTGGGAAATATGCTTAATTCGCGTACTTTCTTATCTGTGACTGCAGTGAGCATAGCCCAGCAAGAAATTTATACACTTTAATCAAACAACTGAGATGTCATGTTGCTAGGCAATTTATGTAAAAGAAATGTAAGATTGAAGCCTAACTTAGCTTTTGTGGTAGCCTTTATGCTAAGCTACGATAGTTTACTACTGACTGTAGCTTCTTCAACCACACGAGAGCATTGATCTTCTCATCTCGACAAGAAAACTTTCCCAAAATATTAGACTGTTGCTTTACACCAAACACCATCCACTCTAATGTCATTTACTTTTAATATAACCTTTCTCAGATTATCAGATAGCACGTATAGATGGGCTCCTCTGAAGTCATCAAGTAAATGTTTGGGTGTAGTCCACATTTATTTACATAAATATTTTACTTTACATGAATACATTATTATTAATCTAGTGCACCTAAAACATGTTTGTCTGGACAGTCTAAAAACTTTCAATGCATTTTTCTTTATTTCACTGTTTCATAGTTGCTGCATTTTGCCTTCGTGGGGCAGCATTGATCTTCTCAAAAGCTTTCCACAATATCAGATTACTGCTTTAAAGCAAGCACTGTTTCACACTATTACCGTGTACATACGCTGTAATATGAACACTTCTTTCTTTAATTAAAACATGTACCGATATTCATATAGTCTTCCTCTTTTCTGTATCCTTCGTGCTGACGCTGCAGATTTCCAGTATGCTGTTTGCATCACATCAGTGATTTATTGAAGCACACAGAAAATCTTTTTGTGAAGCTCAGATAAAATGTTCTGTTATGTGTAATTAGTGCTTTTCATATATGTGACAGCGTGAACAAAGTGAACCAGTAATTGCAGAGTGTGTTTACAGAATGCCACTAGAGGGAGACGTGTGATCAAAAGTCTAAGTGATTATTGGTACTTAATATTGTGTGGGACTTCATATCATCAAATTCACTCAAACCTATAGTTTATTATAACGCGCAATCATCACAACTATACATGCACTTGAGCCAAGCTGATAGACTGTCAGGACTCCTGCTGAGTTTCTGACTGTCCCTGTCATTGTCACCAGAGCTGAGACCGAGCTGCAAACAAAACTCTGGCAGACGTTGTGACTCATCACTCTGAGACATCTTCAGACTTTCTCTTTCAGGCTTGAAGGTCTTGTTGTAAACGGAGCGCTTTGAAAGTTATCCTGCTGTTTTCTTTCTGTCTTTGGGCTGTCCTTCAGATTCCTCTTGACACTCTGACATTTCTGAGCTAACAATTACCCTGCGGCTCAGAATCAGTCCGCATGTGCATGTGAATAAAAAGTATAACCAACAAGCACAAACAAATCACCGTCACCGGTGTCATTCTTATTCAGGTTGTGATACGCTGCCTGTGCATCTGTAACCTGGTGGGTCAGCCGGTACCACTAACCCCATTCATAAGGTTCATATAACCTTAAAATACTCTAACATGTCACAACATGGCTAAGGTTTCTTTTTTTTCTGCAGATTGATTTGTGTGTGCCCTACGAGTTTTGGCATGGTTAGCACAAATGCACCCACATATCATTCTGTATGGTATTTGTATTGATTTTTGCTTGTCAGCAGAAATGGCTAAAATCGTTTTTTATAGTAAAGGTGTATGAAAATGACAATGTGACTATGAAAGATGAGCTGCTGGTTTTGCCTGTCTGATCCTCAAATGTGCTGATGTGGTTGACTCTCACCACTCTCAGTATCAATTATGGCTGCTGCAGCAGAGAGCTGTTTTCACTGTGCTACCTGATTTAATCTGTCTGTGTTGAAGTTACGTCCTGTGTTTGGCCAATTTGCTCTTTATTGGTGTTGTTTGTGATGTTTGTCATGTGTAACAGAATCCTTGTTTTCACATTTGCTTCTTTCTGCTTCTCTGGTGAAAATGTTCCCTGATTTTCCATCTCTCCATGACTCTTTGACTGATTCACGTGTTTTCAGTTGGCGTGTGTGTGTCTTGTATTGTCTGCACCTGTTGCACATGTTGTCAGATTTGAGCTTTTGGTCTTGGGTTATATCAATTTCCAACTTTTATCTTACGGTGAGGTAAAGTCATCAAACCACAACTGAGTGTTAGACACGTGTTTGAAGTCATTTGGTGAAATAGACAGTACCAGTGATGACCAGTGACTGATAAAATCTTCATTACTGCAGAATTGCAGTATGTCTGTTTTTGCTATTTTCTTTATCTTTATCATAATACCACATGGTCAATTATAAAGCATAAAAACTTTCTTCACTTTTTGACTTAGCCTATATTTTATTGCTTGTTTATATGCAACAGTTTGTATTTATGTTTTTTTTTTTTTTGCACCATCTGGAAGATTTGAACCTTTCTATTTGTTGCAGCTACAAAAGCTCAAACTTCACCCCAGATCACTCACAAACATTGTGCTATTGTGTGGAAGCTTACTGATGGAAAAAAAAAAAATTTCCGTTGCAGAAACACCAGATAAAACTCAACACTCAGCCAGCTTTGAGTGATTTTCATTCATGTATGAAATGTTTGACATAACGTCTTCACAGCAGGATACTGTGTCCTTTTTATGTGTCAGAGCATCAGAGTTTCTAATCTCTTAGCCTTTATCAGCTGTAACAGATTGGCATAAGTTTTATACAGAAGTATTTTATACACTGCAAGGCCAAAGAAAAGTCACAACCTGGACTTTGCTGAGCAAATAGCTTTGAACCTTCCACAATGGTTGTGCATTAAGGGATTTTTGTCAGTAGGAGTTTGTCTGAGTAATGTCTGGTGTAATTTGTGACAGAGAAAAATGTATTCTACCTTTTCGTGTCACTGATGCCAGACTCAGTAGCTTACACTTTCAGGATACTATCTTGTTCTGGTCAAAGAGCTTAGAGTGAGAGCGACAGAGTGATTCGGACCAACTTCAAACTGGGAAAGCTCACGTCAAACTGTGAGCATGTCTGGTGTTTCTGTTGTACACATGTTTTCATCAATCTCAGTCAAGGTGTGTGTGTGTAGTGCCACTCTTTCAGTGCCTTTTTTTTAGCCTGTTCTACATTTTCCTAACTTCTTCTTCCCATTGTTCTACAAATAGGGTTTTCCCACTTCCTGATTTTGTAAACAGCTTCTATGGTTATAGCAACAGTGCAGCACAAGTAAAATAAGCAAACTGTATGAAATAGAATTTGTATTATTATGACATGTGCATTAGTCATGTTTTTCAAGGGAACTGTGGTTCTCTTAAACTGATTTGACACTACACTCATATCTGGGTCGTATGGTCCAGCATGGAGCACAAAGCCCCCAGTGTAACACTTGTTTGTGCACTATTAAGATTAGAGCCACAGGGGCTGCTGTCACTGCTGCAACAGTCGCAGACACAGTCTCTGCTAAGTTGGCAGCTAAATGTGACTCTAATGTACAGTACATGAACGGTACCTTGTGCATAACAAGTATTATCAAAGGAAGTGACGAACTGAATGGTGCTTTGCCATGTTTAGCTTTGACTCAGAACAGTAAGCAGACCTGTGCCAGAGGATTTAAAGGGTCTGGACAGCTCAGAACTAAGCAGCAGATCAGAACTGTATTTTGACCCTAAAACTCTCAGTGCCCAGTAAACACAAAGCCAATAGCGATATCTTTGAAACACAGGAAGCCACTGTGAAAATCCAAAACCTGGAGTGATGTGTCCCTTTAATCCTCAGCCAGCTAATCTTACTGACTTTTTAGAGAGACCTGTAAAGAGAGAAGTCTGTATCTGCACATCTAAATAGTGCAGACATGTGAATCTTTTTATTCTTGATTCTCTTCTTTCTTAAAATTCACGCCTGAATCCAGGATTAGATTTCTGGCTTGAGCTGTGGTCTTAAACAAGAAACAAATCAATTAACAAGGCATTGAACCATTCTAACTGATTTGGTTTTAAGTGAACTGACAGCATGTATTATTTTCAGACTCACGCCAGTAAAGAGGTAAATTAATTGCATGACTTGGCTCAAGGGTTTGTTGGCCTGTCAACGGTAGCAAATAAAACGCAGGTATTATTGTTGATTGGGCAATGATGCCAGAAAAAAAACATCAGTTCTAAAATAATAATGCGACTTTGTCTTTCTTATTATAATGCACGTGGAGAGTAGTGTTTTTCCATCTGAATTTAACTTTCTGACCTGTTCTTATTCATTTTTTTTTTTGGCATCAACAATGTCTGTAATTTTAGAACTGAAGTTATCTACAAAATGACTGACTCATATCCGGGAGAGTATAAGACAAAATCTGAATTAATAATTCACTGTTTGTTGGGTTTTTTTCACTGGTGTGCAGTTTTATAATTAACAAAGATTTGGTGCATAGTCCTCTCACAGAAAACACAGCAGTGGCCAGAATTAACAAATCATTCACCACAACTTTATAATGTTAAGACCCTTGGAGGCTTGTAAGTCCAGTGTGCGTTCCATATTGTGGTGGAACTTAGCTGAAGAGTAACACATTTTCTATAAATCATTGTTCTTATTGTTGCCTTTGATATCAGCAGGGTTAGTGTTACAGAATGAGGTTAATTAGGGTGAAGGCAGACTTTATGGCAGAGACTGGCGTGAGGCAGGGGGGCTGGGACGGGGACGGCAAAGAGAGGAGTTATGAGGAGACTGTTGACACACTAACATTGATGCTGTGATATTTTGTCTTCATAATTGCCGTGTGTCAGGGTGCATCACCTAACATGCACACACACACACACACAAAAAGGCACAAATCAGATTAAAAGACTAATTAAATATGCCCTGAAAAAATGTCTGGATTCACATAATAGAACAAATTAATCAATGTAGCTGATCCCTGTCAGGCTGCAGGTTTTACTGAGTCATGTATTCTGTGACTGGAGAGTGCTAAATCCTGCTGATCTCTCTGATGACCATTGGCAGTGGGCCACTAATAAATTATTAGCTTCCAGTTTGCTCAGACAAACATTTAAACAGGGCAATTAAATTGTTCTTTAGCACTTCTGACTTCTCTCTGTTGCTCTCTTTTCACAAGACACCCATATCCAAACTAAAAGCAGCCACTTTCACTTCTGTCTCCTTAAGATATATGAATAGTCCAACCTGTTTTGTAGCTATAGTGTCACGTCTGTGTTTGACCATCTGCCAGATGTCCAGTTACAAAGTTGGATGATCTATGTCCTATGGTCTATAGAAAGAGAAAAGCAATAGCCACAAATGGGCTTAAAATGACAACAGTAGTTCAGCGTTAAGTCACTAGATGGACAAAACATTTGCATGACTTCTTCCAACAAAACAAAGTGACTAAATCCTGATCAGGAACGAACATGACGTGGACAGGTTTACAGTCTTCAAAACAAGCCAGACCGTGCAGAAGGAGTAAAACCCTTAATATTTCTGTAGCTGACAGCAGATGTTCTTTTTTCATTTTGATTGAACATTTTCCAAGTCGCTGTTGGGTTTTAGACATCAAAGTTGTCAGACGCCAATTATGGTTTTTTTTTCAAGAGGCTTCTTAAAAGATAAACAGAAGTTTGATGTTCCTTAAGGTACATCTTCTGTCAGTTAATGGCCCCCTTTGGGTAGAAAAGCACAGCAAACATTTTAATCTGCTGCTCTATGCTGTTGTTGAGCCCAAAGACCCCAAAATGACACAAACATTTTATTTCAAATTGATTTGCCTTTTGCCTTCTTTACTAGTGGATTTTGTATTTTATGAGCAAGTTTTATTTGTTATCTTCTGCCTAGAAATCTTGATCCCGTATGATCTCATGTCCTGTACTTTTTCCTCTTCATTATTCTCAATCCATGCTGCTTTCTATCTTTTCATTGTCAAAATGTTAATCTGCATCATGTTTTTTCAATCTTCAGCTGATCAAATTTTAGGTGGAGGGTTTATTGGTCTGTTCAACATGAAGTGTTGTTCATGGAACAACATGAAGAGAATGTCCTCATTCGACATCCACTGAAAAACAAAAGCAACGTGTGAAGCACGCTGTGCAAAGAGCAGCAAGGGAACGTAACAATGTCACCGGGGCAAATCCTTTGGCGCGTGAGCATCGCAGAAAGCCTGATGGCCTACACCTGTCTAAACAGATGTAGATGAAATACAATACAATCACCCGCTCCAAGATTAATAGACTCCTCTTTTTTGTAAAACCCTCATCTAACCAGGCAGGTCAGTCAAGAACATGTCCTTCTTTAAAGTGACAGCCCGTCTTGCCTTTGGGTCCATAACTACTGGCTGAGTGAATCAGTTTTGTCCAAATACTTTGGGGTGAATTAGGTTGGCTTCAAGAAATGAGCGAGCTTTTCTGTCAACCAGTGAGTCACAGTTTTCCATTTTGCGAATGGTGCTTTATTTAAAGCTTATGTTTATGTGTGAAGTCAGGAGGAATCTTGTGTGACATTGTGGGCATTCTTTTCCCAAATCTTCGAGTAGTAACTATTATTACATTTATATTTCATTTCTTTACTCTTCACATGGAACTGAAGCTGAATGAACCTTGGAGGATGTTATTAACCTATTTATTGTCAGTGTGGGTGTGTTTAGCAGAAAAAGTAAGTGGATAATTTATTATAATTATATTATTTATGATCTGTTCTTTACCAGAGTCACAAAGATCTATATCACACTATATTTTTAAACTGATCAATCTTCAAAAGAGAATACCAACATGAAAACATTATCTCACTGAAGTATGGTGGAGGGAGCATCATGATTTCAGGCTCCTTTGTTGCCTCTGAACCTGGACCACTTGCTGTTGTGAAGGGGAAAATTTATTCAAGGTATCTAACGGGATAGTGCCATGGTGGCTATCCACAAGCTTAAGTTGAAAAGAATCTGAAGAAAGTCTACTACAGAATGGCTTTGGAGACATAAAATCCTCATTTTGGAGTGGCCCAGTCAGAGCCCAGACCTAAACCCATTAGAAATGCTATGGAATGACACGAACAGAGCTGTTCACACCAGACATCCTAAGAATATGGCTAAGCTGAAGCAGTTCTTTAAGGAAGAATGGTTTAAAATCCTCCTAGACGTTGTGCAGGTCTAATTCACAGCTACAGGAAGAGCATGATTATAAATATGACCGCTGTGATCAGAGAAGTAGGGCAAGGAATATGATGTAGCATTAAACTGCTTTTTAGTCTTCACATGTATTCATGTATTTTGACTGTGGGAAAGTTACTTGGATACTTTGTTTAAAAATATATTAAAATATGTTCAGGGGAAGTGGATGTGTCTTTTCTGAAGCACTGACGTTTTTTCGGGGTAAACTATACTGTGTAATAATTGGAAATAGAAAAAATAAACTGTAACATGCTATAACCATCAACATCTCTGTGGAACTGTTTATCCACCGCCGTGTCTACACGGACAACAATAACGAACGGCATTCTCTGCACTTCCGTTGCCCATGACACCGGAGCGAAGTTCTGACAGCTGATTCTCCAACCGGTGTATATCCGTTGTAGGCCTCCAAAATCCTAATATTTGAAGTTATTGACAGTCGGACTCGCCTGCTATAGTCTGGGTTTGGAGTTTCTGACCGCGCCTTGAACAGAGGGGGGCGACTGATTATGGTGTAGCACGGAGGGCTAGCTCTGAGACGGCAGGTAAAAAAAAAAAACAACGCTCAGATTACACTCAAGCGAACACAGACTAGCGTAGACAATTTGTTAACAACTTAAAGTTGCGTTTTCACCTATTTAACAAAGTGACATTTCTTCGTGTCTTCAACTAGAATATACTACACTAGAAATAGTGTTAACCGTGAACTGAGACTGTTTTCTGTGCTTGGATATGGTGTCTAACATTAGCTAGCTGTAACAAACAGTGTTAGCAGTTTGTTATTATGCTGACGTTAAGTTGACCAGCTAACAGGAACCAGGCCAACTCTTATAAGTACAGTAGCATTAGCTAACGTTTGACCTTATCCTGTTTAACGCGCTTTCAATACCACAGGAGATCTTACATTTTCGACTATGCAGTTAATGGTGTAAATCGTCTCAAGTTAGTTCGACTCATTTAGTTTTTTCCACTTTAACTACGTAATGTCAGTTTTACATCATGATATATTGTTACTGTGAAAGGATTTGGTCTATGCGGAAGTGCCAGGAGCAATTTTGGGTTAGTGCACAATATGGAAAAAATGACCAGTGTGTATGTGTTTGTTGTTAACTAGCTAGCTCGGATATCCTGTGGTTATATATTTTCTAATGCCAACTCTGTTGTCCGTCTATGCAGCATTACCTATTCCCCTACAGCTAATTGACTAATATCCAGATGTTAGTGAGCAACAGCAGGCGTGACTGACAGCTGAGGCAGGTGGGCGTTGAGTCAGACTGAATGACACAGATTTTATGGGCCCACTGACACCTGATAGCTTTACTCTCAGCTAAGGCTTCTGAGCTCAGACTGGATACACAGAGAGCAAAGATGACTGTGAGCTAGACTACTCCCTTAGAGAGGGACACAACACTGCTGTACAACAGTAACATAATAAAAGTGGGCTTTAGCAGAAAGTGGAAAATGAAAATTTCAGAAAAAAAAAAGAGGGGGTCAGGACTGTGATAAACAATACTACATTAAATGACATTAACTGAGAGATGTAAGCTGTGTGCCTAGGTGCATGTTAGGCATTACTAGTTTTCTGCATCAACCTGAATAGGCAAGTCAAAGCCCTAGAGATATGAGAGTAAATAAACAACAGTGGGTCACATGATTCATGTAGACTTGACTGAGATATTTCATAAATATCTTGCATTTCATTAAGAAGTGAAGCAAGATTTTGCAGCAAGAAACAACCATTTTACTATACAACAAATCAGTATCAGTTTCAAAAATGAGACTTTTCCTGGCAAGCAATTCAGGAAAACAGTTATCTAACACTAGTTAATGAGCTTAACTTCTTAATCTGTGAATCTGCTGCATTGTAATAAGCTAAAATGCTGTAAACCGTAATGTTAGTATTCTGTAATAGTTGTTACTACGTCAAAATATAATAGATTTCATAATCCTAGTTGATTTCAACTTGTCACCCTTAGGAAAAATGTGTTAAACACCTACAACAGCACCACTGCTACTAGCTCATCGTCCATTGTTGAATAAAATGTTTTTCTAAAGTCAGTGGAGATGTTATTACACTCCTTCTAAATCCACTCTGCTCCAGGTGAACTGAATATAATGATTGATATATTCCTAGTTGCCATAGTAACTGCTTATTGTTAGGATCCTGTATTTTGTTTGTTTTCAAACTCAAAGTCATTTTTCTAGCGGAGGTACTAAATTCTCATAACATGAGTAAAACTTGCTATATTGTGACAGTGAAGGCCCCGCAGTATCCTGGATAAATACTTGAACTTGAACTTTAAATTGCAACAGTGTTTGGACTGTGACTGATATATATAAGTTTTTAATTATGTAGCCCAACATCACAAATCATAAACTAGTCTCAAGAAGCTTTACAATCTGTACCATAAAAAACATCTTTACAAACAGTGCGGTTTTTCTCTCTGAGTTTTACAATGTCATGCCACAGATAATGGCTTCCTGCATTAATAGAAACATTGACAGGAGTGTGAGGTTGAAGTACTCCTTTGTCTCAGTACTACACTGCTGTTGCAGTGAGTCTGTTGAATATTATTTAGTAATACAATGAGGCTGCTTTTTTCTGGCTTCCCTCTGCTGCACTTCTCTTTTTTCCACCCAATCCAAAGAGAGTTACAAAGATGTGTTTTTTTTTCATCTTTTTGTTACGAACCTCTGCATTCCCTGCTGCATAAAACATACCCATATCTAGGGATTTTTCTAATCTGAATCCACTTCTTGAATCAGTTCAAGTAGTTTGTTAGTTAGAAAGATATAACCTGGCACGAGCTTCTTAGCATATTAACAACAAAATTCTGTTGTGTTGTTAATATGCTATATGTTAGTTACCTAAAAATCACTGTAAGTCTCAAACCTAAGCCATTGACAGTGTGCTGCACTTGAGGGTTGTCAGGCTTTCACCACATTTGTCACTGCTCTGACCTACTTTAACCCTGTCCTCACTCATTTTTCATTATGCTGCCTTCACTGGGGCATCGTGCTGCAGCTGCAGAAGGTAAACTAAAAATCATTAAATGAATTTCTCATGTTTTACACTGTGCACTCAGCGTTACCTGAAGGTGAACTCCTTGTTTCACTGCTGCAGGTCACACAATCTGATGATTCACATAATAAGACATAACACCAGCAGTAGTTAAAGGCAGATCACCTGTCCTTTGGTCAAATCATTGGTCAAAACATTTTTAAACAGACTTGTTTTTTTCCCTTCATCATGAATAACCTTCCTGCAAATATTACATTGTGCAGTTGTTTTTTTTGCTTGGGAACATTGAGTCTTTTCTTCTTCGGTGATGTCTAAAGTAAAGAGAGACACAAAAAAAGACAGAATGAAAAGTAAAAAAGCAAATATATGATAAAGAATTTCTGTGGCCACAGAACTAAAACAATCAGGAATCTGATCCAAAGTGCAACAACAACATTGTTGATATTTGTATCAGCGTCTGAAAACAACCTCATTTCAGAGGCTTGAGTTCATGAATGTGCATATTTCTGATCTGTGGTACAGATCTTTGTGTAAAGGGAAGTTCTAGAAGCTGTGTTATTAATTATCTCTGCAGGTAATCTCATTTAATAAGACTCTAACACATACGCAACTTGGAACTGTTTCTGCAGCAGGGAGTCTCAGAGTCTCACTGCACCTGGCTTCTCTGTGAGTGTCAAGCACTTTATTATTCCACCATAGTTAAGTAGTGTTATAGCAGACAGTTTACTGCCATTAAGAGGTGTAGGAAGGAATAGACTCTAGAGACTAGATCTTTTCTGTCTCACCTATTGAACACTTGACAGAAACACAATTTCTTTCCTTTTTTTCTCTTTGCAGTGAGACCTGTACTGTAAAGAACCACAGTGTGTGTGAAGCGAAAGGGATTTTCTCACATACTTGATGTATTAGTACCAGTTTGGTGTATAAAAATTTCTTCTAAGCAGAACTGGACTTTGCGCTCAGATATAATTTACCTTTAAAGTTCCTTGCAAGCAATTTAGGTTTTCCATTTCATCTTTTTGGTTGTGGGAGGGAACTGGAGTGCATATTAAAACAATTATGATTACATTTGTAATTTTAATAAAAAACTCGACGTCTGTAAAATGGATTTACTGTTCTGTGTTATGTTAAAACTGACTAATGTGCTCTTCATGTTTTGTGTAATTGTCAGGCATTCGAGCAGCAGTGCAGCGCGGCGTGGGGCCGAACAAAGCAGATCACAGCAGCGTAGTCATGCTTACTTTGGCCAGTAAGCTGAGGAGGGATGATGGAGGAAAGACGGGTCGTGCCTCTGGAGCTTCCGACTCCACACACAGGGTCTCCATCAGGGACCGCCTCCTTACCAAAGGTACATGGGACACTGTCCATTTTTTCATTTGGGCTTACTCTCTTTTGTCGTGGCACAAGAGGCTGTCTTTCAAAAGAACTGTAGACTCATAGCTTAATTTCAGTCGATTTATTATTAAGAATACAGAGCTGATG
>JAUYWH010000013.1:21325915-21354128 GCA_034779795.1 Ctenopoma multispine
GTGTGTGTGTGTGTGTGTGTGTGTGTGTGTGTGTGTGTGTGTGTGTGTGTGTGTGTGTGTGTGTGTGTGTGTGACGTGACGTGTATGACGTCTTGTCATAATTCTTAGAAAAGAGTGCTCAGCAGAATACATTTCTTACCTACAGTAAGTACTATTGTTTTGTGCCATCTTGGTTCTCAACACTGTGTAGAGTTTTTGCATGTGTGGGTTGTGGGGGAGGAGGGTCGTGTGTGTTTGTTTGTGTGTGTGTGGGGGATAGAGTGGGAGGCTGCAAGTTGTAGAAATATCTTCCTATGTGTGTCCTATAAAGCATTCCCTTTAAATGGCGCTCCGGCCTTCTCTGTATTTCGATATTACTGCTGTACTGTGATTATTCCGTGAGTCCACTCTGCTTGCTCAGCAGTGTTCCATGCTAAGTCGGCTACCTGTCGAATATTGTACAAACCAAACACACTGGTTTGGAATTACCCAAGTCTCTGGAGGCTCTTTTGGTCTCACTTCCTGCTCTCTGTCTGTCACACACACACAGACACACACATACACTCTCTCTGTGCTCAAGGCCAATGTGACCTTCTCATTTTTTCATATTTGTAATATCTATCTTCATTTCTTGTTTGAAGGTATACTTCAAGGAAAGCTTGAGCATGGGAGTAATATAAAGAGGCAAAGAGGGACTGGTAATTAGTATAGTGAAAGGACACCAGATACATATGCAGAACTTGTTTTGAGAAAATTGTATTTTGATCTAAATGCAGTTGTACACTTATTTTAACACTATTCTTACATAATTGTTTTCTTGGAATGTGGCAAACATTGTCACGCTGAAGTCAGACAGGACAAAACACACGAGCTATTAGATTTTCCAACTAGGAAAATTAATAAGCCAACAGCTCAATAAGGTAATAATCCCAGATAGCAGGAAATGTGCATGCATACAGCTACAGTACTGTGGAAAAGGCTACCATTAGATTTGTTGTTAGGCAGTGTTATTATGATCATATGTATATTCATTAATTAGTTTCTAATTGAGAGTACAACTAGAAAATATTGGAAATATGTGCACAAGATTTAAAACACAAACATTTTAGGACTGTCTAATAAAATGTTTCTCAGAGATTCTTCTTTGAGAGACCAGAAGGAGTCCAGCAAGTCCTGGCTCAGCGTCTGGCAACTTCATCTGGATGCCAAGTTGATCCTTCCATAGTCCAAAAAAGCTTGATTAAGGATGGCCTTAGTGGAAGACCAAGAAACTAGTTTTTGTGCTTCTAGTTGTTCTAATGTAAAAACTCATAATTTACAGAACCCGAATTGTAATTGCTTGTGTCTCCTTGTAAGTCTCTTTGGATAAAAGCGTCTGCTAAATGAACTAAAGTAAAGTAAAGTAAGACATACAAATTTGGATAAATTTTAACTCGATTTACAAGTGAATCAAGCAAATTTGAACCAGGAAATCAGTCTGTAAACAATGGATCTTTACAGTGGTCAGGTTAAATAATTATACTCCTTTGATAGCAGTCTTTGTACATTTGAGAGTTGTCTTGTTTAGTCTGCTAAATTTGTCAAGAGAGAGTCAGTGGACTTAATTACTTATTTAATGGTTGCCAGCTAAGATGGTATGACACCTTTGTACGGATTTAGCAATTGATTAATTAATTTAAGGTGTTGAAGGTGTCGAAGGTGTTCTCTGCCTTGTGTGGAAGTGTGTGTCAGCGTATGTGCGTGTGCCTCTGATTCATCCTTCTCACTGCCATCCCAATAGGCACTGTAACACCGGCATGGTTTTCACAAAGGCCTTTGTAAGCAAAATCTGAGGAGAAAAGCAAAGATCAGCAATTAGAGAATAGGTTTGGTGTCATGTTCCTTAAGAGGATATTGAGTTCTCAGAGAGAGAGAGAGAACCTTTCTCAATTATTCAAAACCTTTGTCTCTCCTAATGCACTCTCCATCCCCCATTTTTACAACACGCTCTTTTCTACTTTGCTATTTCTTTTCCGGTCTTTTGTTCAGTGTCTCTGCTTATTGCCTGCTTGCTCAGTGTATGCTGCATTTAAATATGGCAGGAGATGTCTGTCCGTCGGTTCACACGTTTTCTGGTTTTCAGTGTTTGAACACATCATATTCTATCCTTGAATCCAACCTGATACAGTACACCTTAAAAATACAGGTCCAGACCCCAAAATACATAGAGATATACAGTATATAAGCATGTGAACAAAAATGCTGTTGTTGTACCCTATGTGTAATGTAAATTTAAGGGGACCGTATGAAGGGAAATTCTTTCATAACATTTTATTCTAGGTGTCTGTTCTATCAACCTGTCTTCTTTTGCAGCTGCTAGGGAAAAAAGTTTTGCATAATGACATGTCTTGGCATCTTTTTAGAAACAAGTAGTGAAAGCAAGAAAAGATTTCAGATCCAGCTGCCTGTGTCTGTGTAAAATGGAAGATGCTAATTAGTAGTTGTCTCATTTTTCTATTGTCATCATACTGTGCTGTCACATTTCCTTGGAGAATTGCAGTGTATTAGGCACATACCGTCCACACCGATGCTTTAATTTGCACTGAGGGGAAGGTAAGTGGGGCCAGGCAGGAAAATAAAAAATGTAAAGAGAGGTTGCCTCAGGGTATAGGTTGCCCAATATCTTATACACAAACTAGCATAAGTCATCTTGACTTGTTATTGTATGTGCTTGCATAAGCTTTTCCCCTTTTGTCTATTGTGTTTGTATCTGTTCTTGTTTCTCATAGGAATGGTAGGGGGTAGCACAGTTTACTCCTGATGAACATTATTCATGCTAAAAGGCAGAGGCATCATTTAAGAGTTTGATTGACAGCCGTTGGTTCAAAAATGCAAATACGCACTTAAAAAAACACTGCTTTATGTTATGCATGAATGAAATACACACATTACGGTGATAAATTAAACTTATTCTTCTACATATTTTGACAGAGCACACAATAGAGTTTGTGTGTTTGAGATTGTTTGTTCATATTTAATTGAAGTACAGCAGGTGGCTTAGAGAAGGTTATCTTATTTTATTATTTGGATTAATCTGTCTTTGTTTTTAATTAAAAAAATAAATCAACCCCTAACTTTAATTCAGATTTCTTAAAATGTCTCATTTACTTTCTTTTTCCCATGCAACCACTCTGTGCTGTGACCCTTTGGCCCCACACCTCTGTGTCTCTCTGGGGAATGAGGGCAGCAGCAACAGTCTGGCGGTGAACACATTGTTAGGAAAGAAAGCAAAATTGAAACTACATTATTGTTTTTTGGATGTGCACAATTTATTGTATATGACCACAATCTATCTATATAATATTATTTAAGATTGGCATTACAGCAAAAAGTAAATTTTTTTTTCAACACAGTGACCCCATATTGTGGAATAATACCAGCCTTCTACAGTTATTTATATCATCTAACAGTACAAAGACTGTATAAGTTGCAGCAGTCATATCTTACAGTGCCATGGACGACTCTGTGGTCAAATTCAGTTATCTGCGAACAGCTTTTTCCCAGATTATCACTGTGAGTCACGTCACATGTCCGGACACATGTGCGTTGCTTTGTCAGTGTTAGTTTCGTTCCTGTCATGGTGCAACAGCTTTGAGATAAGCTTCTGCTGAGCTCCTAATTTCCCTTTAAAATGTGAGGTTGTTTCACTTGTTGATTTGTAAATGCACTTTTTTGGAACCTGGTCAATAGTCTCTGAATTTTGGCTGGCCAAATACATTCTTGGCCTACATAGCTCACTGTGTGGTTGAAACCCTGGACTCATTTGGGTTTGAGTTATTCTGTTGTTATGCCAGTGTTGGTGCTTACTGGTGCTTGGCCTGAAATTATTACACAGATAAACATGGTGAACAAAGGATCAAGCTAACAGCAATAGCGAGAGGTGTTTGGGGTAAACAACTGCATGTTTTTTGTTAGTGGACCACAAAGAAGAGACTGCAGAGGCTACACGGTCACCAGAAGTTCAGCTCTCCACAGAAGTGTGTGCTTGTACAACTACATGCACAATGCAGACACAGTACAGCCGTATGGGCAAAAGGATAACATGCGTCAAGCATGAAATTAGCACCAAACTCTGTTGATCCAATTGCCAATCAAAATGATTTACAACAATATTAGAATATATCTGGCACTGCATTCTCTAACTACTAAAAACTCAAATCCTCTGTGTTGCAAATGAAACTGAATGGTGAAGTCAGATTACCAGGTCACCTGCTGGTGTGGACAGTTATTTCCTCACACACGGATGCAGAACGTACGTGCTGGTTGGCTGTGGGCTGTAGACTTTGCGGTGTGTTCAAGTGCCCCTTTTTTGGCTCAGACGAAGGCAACGTGAGGTCACATGAGGCAATGCAGCAGTCTCTTTGTCACTGCTCGCTCTTTGATGTCAGCTTAGTGTGTCTGCCCTAAGTAAGTGTATTTTGAAGCAGTTTGTAAAGGTTGTTCTTTTCTTTGTGGTGTGTAAGCACAGCAGTTCACATGATACTATTTTTTTGCACAATTGCTATTGAATCCATTTGTTAACTTGATATGCATCTGAACACGGTTGTAGGCACATACCCTGATACATTAAAGTTTGAACTGGAATTATAGCCGGTGTGTTTCCCTCCTCCTTAAGTCATTTCTCATTAAGAGAGTAAACACAGCAATAGGAATCTCAGCTCTAACATTTTTGGACGAGTAAAGTATTTTCCAGTATGCAACTAAAAAACACTTTCTGTCATTGTAAATTTCTCACACATTAGCTGAATAATTATTTATCAAGAACATTTGGAGTTATGATGTGACTGTGTGCTGGAGTTTGATGTTTTCAACCACAGTGTCTTGTGACAGTGAAGACTGATCGTTCCAGTGTAGAGAAAACAACAATCAATTATTAATGAGCTCTAAGTGCAGCTGTTAATAGATGTTCTCTGGATTTTCTCTCCCTGTTTTAGTTTTTTTGCTTTTTCTCCTGTTATTATTCTCTCTCATCCCCTCTGTTTTTTTTGTTTCTTTTCTCTTTTCCACTTGACACTTGCTCCCTGTATCTCTCTTTCTCCCACACTGTTTCTCTCCCTCTGTCTTTTCACATTTATAATACAGGGGACACTATTTGTGCGGTCCAATTAAATTGTGCCTCTTTCTTTGTTATACTGAATGGAATTGGGTGAGGATAGATAGTCCTTTTATGAAGGCCTTATCTCAAATTGCACAGTATTTGAGTACACAAAGAGAGAGAAAGAGAGGGAGATCTGCAGTGCTTTCAGCCAATTTTCAATGTTTGCATAAAAAAAAAAACACATTTTAAGTGTTGATACAATGTCAGAGCATCATTGAAGTAAATCAGTGGTAATTTTTGGAAACCTATGAATGTAACATTTCTACCTTATATAATTTATATAAAATTACTTCACAATGTATTACGCTCTTCATTTTGCTCATCAATTAGATGTTTACCGTTTTACATTTTTACCAATTATCAGAACTCATTATCTCAGATCAATTCAAGTGTACAGATCCTTTGCTGAGAAGTGGCAATATGAATTAATTAGACACAGACCTGTGGACGTAATGTACCACCATTTACACTGCATGCCAGGAGAACAACCAAGCGGTACAAACACCAGGCATTTACTCGGTATCTGTAATTGCTCAATACTTGAATTTTAATAAATTTGCACCAAGGTATTTTAAGACAAAATGCACAAAAAAGGGGGTCAGTCATCAGCACACGTGTAATACTGTTATATTGTTAATTGCTGAGTTTATTTTCTCTGTCCCTCTCTCACTTTCTTGAGTTTCGTCTCCAACAAACTCTTTAGGCTGTAATTTTTCTCCAACTTTGACTCTCTCCTGCTTCTGCTCAACTGATTTCTAAATGCGATGTCTTTTTCTTTTCTCGTTAGGATACATGAGATTACAGCAGAAGTGTAAATGTCATCCAACTAATTAAAGACCACTTTTAAAAATATCTTATATTCTGAGCAAGTCTTTATTTGGCTTTAAAGCAGTGTTTCTCTGTACACAAGCACAATCACGCATTAATAGTTTTATATCAAACAACGTAACATTAGTAAAACATCTTAAATGTGTTTGACTAGACATAAAAAAGCTAGCAGCTAAACACCAGGCACAGGGCTCACTGTGAAGGTCTGTCTCAGCTAGTGTTTTGTCTGCTTCTTCTTCCACTAACCCCAACCGGTCGAGGCAGATGACCGCCCACCATGAGCCTGGTTCTGCTGGAGGTTTCCCCCGTTAAAGGGAGTTTTTCCTCTCCACTGTTGCCTCAGTGCTTGTTCAAGTGGCACTGTTGGGTTTTCCCACATTATTCTTTATTTACCTATATTCTGTAGGGGTGTAAACCTTACAGCGTAAAGTGCCTCAAGGTGACTTTTGTTGTGAATTGCCGCTATATAAATAAAACTGAATTGAATTGAATTGAGCTATCATGCTGCCCATCGTGTGAGATGAGATCACTGCTTTGGTACAGTGTATGAACGACCATTTTTGACATAAAGCTGGTCTTTGTTTCTCTATTAATTGTGCCTACACATAGGACTCTTTACTTTTGCCTTTTTGTTGTTTTATTAAAGAAAGTCTGTTACTTATGTATTGTCTGAGCTGTCTTCATTCTAAGAAAATAACCTTGTGTTCTTACTGTGTTCTGCAACTGTGTCTGTGGATGTGTGGGAAGATAAAATTTCAGTTTTGAGTGAAAATCTCCTTCTTAAAATGAGTAACAATAAAATTACAAGCATAATTTGCACATAAATCTCAAGCTGTTTTGTTCTAATATCGTGGTATTGGTTTTGGTATTCACTGTTAAAAATAATGCCTTCAAGGACATATATTGTGCTAAGAATTAATTCTGAAACTTGATGTCACGTATCTAACCAGCTTCATCCTATAACAGAGTATATGATGAAGAGCGGACGCTTCTCTTCACCAGAATGCTTTTATAAAACACATATTTTCATCTCTACATGAAACCTTTCTTTTTCTATTTTCTTTCAGATGAGGGTTACTACCAAAGTGGAAGGTTTCAGTTTGAAATCAACGTCCCCGAAGCCTATAACATGGTGGTGAGTGGTCCAGTGTGTAGCTGCTCACGTATTTGTGTGGTCAGAGTTATTTGATAGCTTCCTAATTCAGCCTGTAGCACCAGTATAGCATTTCCTTCTGTTAAAATGTATATAGATAGATCCAGTTACTTGGCTTGAATCTGGCGATATATATTCTTTTCTTTGGGTAAAAAGATCTACAGCATACCTTATCATTTTTTCCCCTCTTTCTTTTGTTTGCTCTCCCATTCATGCTCTCCTCTCGGCTTTATCTCATCATGTCACTGTGTGCATATGTTTCCTGCTACAGAAAGATACAGAAAAAAAACATTCAGTCAAGTTAGACCCAGTCGGGTTCAAATGGAGAACTGATCGATGTTGTAGAAGAGTAATCTGATCAGACAGAAAGGAAATGTTACAGAAGTATTCCTTATAAATAAAGCATTAAATCCATAATGGTGGTTGCAGAGAGCCACAAGCGTGATACACTGTGCTAGTAGTTATGAATAGTAAATACTATAATATATAAGTAGGTCTTACTAAACACTTTTCCCAGCCAGTTAACTTAGACATCACATCACTATGGAGCATGGAGAGTGACACAATACATTAAATATAATAAACATTTAAATAACTATATAAATGTGTCATTAAATTTATAAATACTGAAATTTATTCTCACAATTGATTCTAAATATATAATTTATTAAATATATGTAACCAAATATATTCGGTTCTTTAAAAAAAGGTATAGATATTTATTTGACTATTTATTGAATTCATTCATGGTCTGTGTTTCTGCAAATCGTGAATTAATTTTATCTGTCAACTTTGCCCATCGAAGTCAGTGGGCGGGTCTAACACTGTTTTCTAGTCAGACGATTGGCTCTGATCTGAAGGGATTTTTCCAAACATAACAAACTCCTGATAGAGGATCTGAATGAATTTCTAACAGGCTGGTGACAGACTTTCTAAACTTGACAAGTAAAAACAGAGGATTCTATTGTATTTCATGGAGTTTTCAGCCTTGGAGACCCAAATATTTATACTCCGACACAACCTCCGTCTCCTCCCCCCTTAAAAAGAGAGGGGTGACAGGACTCCCAGATCTTCTGAAATCAACCACCAGTTCTTTTATTTTACTGACGTTAAGCTAGAGATGGTTTTGCTCCTGTCCACAAAGTTGTTCACCACCCCCTGGTACTCTGTGATGTCTCCACCCTGAATACATCCTACAATCGCAGAGTCATTAGAGAACTTCTGAAGGTGGCAGTAGTCTGAGTTGGACCAGAAGTCTGAGGTGTAGAGGGTGAGGAGGAACGAGGACAGATCCGTCCCCTGTGGAGCACCAGTGCTGCAGACCACAGTGTCAGACACACAGTTCTGCAGGCGGACGTACTGGGGGCAGCTAGTAAGGTAGTCCATAATCCAGGAAATCATGGGAGGGTCATTCAGGGGAAAGGCAGATATTCCCATGGTGGATCTGACCTATCCGGGGTGTACCCTGCCTGTAATGACAGCTGGGATTAGCTCCAGCAATCCTGCGACCAATAAGAGGACAAACAGCTAGGATGGGTGGATGGATTTCTGAATATTTTTTTCTTTTATTACTTTGGTCAGTTACAGAGTATGTGATACATTATCACTCATTTAATGATGCAAACTTGATGTTGTGCTCTGTTTTAATATTAGTCACTGACCTAAATAATAATTTTTGTACCAGCAAAACTATTGATAAGTTGTCTTGTCCTCTCTCTCCTTTTTCTGCTTTCTCTCCTCTTTTTACTTTCTGTTAAACTCCAGCCTCCTAAAGTCAGATGTCTGACCAGAATATGGCATCCTAACATCACAGAGAATGGAGAGATCTGTTTGAGGTAATACTTCTCATCTTTGGCATAGTTGACCTCTGGTAACACCAAAGGTCAACTATGAGTTTACACCACATACTCAGAAACACAGTGTAATGACATGCTGCTGCAGGTTGTCTTACAAATTGTGAATATAAATGATTGTCATCATATTTTTCTTTCTACAGCTTATTGCGGGAGCACTCTATTGATGGCACAGGCTGGGCACCCACCAGAACATTAAAGGTAACTAACTGGAAGAGCTACTACGTAATAAAACTTTTTTATTATACAAAAATAAAAAAAACTTAAAAAAAAAATAATAATAAAAATTTCAAAAGAATTGTAAACAGTTGCGTGATTCTGGGAATGGTTACACATTTATCTCTAATGGTTTAGATATGTATCAGTCCACAGTTACCACAAACTGTCTAAATGTCCAGTTAGGTATTGTGGGTACTCTTCCTAGAAGTGGGCATCCAGTTAATGACTCCAAAGGCACAAGGCAGAATGTGCCTTGTGTGGTACTAACTTAAGAATATTGTGTTTGCACTTTTGACGATTCATCACCAGTGAATGCAGAAAAGCAAATAATTACAAAGCACCCACATACATTTTTTGTCACTTTAATTTTTTGGTTTCTTGTGCTTTACCCTTCACTCTCACAGTTAAGCACTTTTGATTAAAGTTATGTTTGATAGAAACTACGATGTGGAACTGTCTCCATATTCATATTCATTTCTGACTTAAACATTCTGATCTAGTCAGGTGCATATTGGTGCTTGTCTGCAGAGACTCAAGGCTAGATCAACATACCTTTCTGCATTGGGGTACTATTGCTATAATAAGAAGATATGCAAATGTATGCAGTTGCCTTTAGAAGTGGAGCAGCAGGTATTTTTTAGAAGCACTGAATGTGCCTTTTACCTCTAAAGTCTTAGAGGTCCTCCAGTAAATCCTCTCTGATTACTTCTTAAGTTTCTTGCTCTTGAAGTTATTGTCAGGATTAGTCTTATCCTCAAGATAACACTATTCCACTTTCCCATGTTTCAAGAATGTATTACACAAACTAGATAAATGTTGTTTAAATGTCAGTGGCAGCATGTCTTGTGAAGTGTCCATCAAAATCTTTAATGCTGTGGCAGCTTGTTTGCAGCTTATAGTCTTATTTACACAAAATTGTGTTACAGTATAAGTATTACTATATGAAAGTTTAGAAATGATGTAGTGTCTGTAAGGGGATGTTGTTGCAGGTGTGCTGGGGGGTTGGGGGTAGTATTTTATGTTATTTAAAGCTTAAACTTTCATTTTCACAGAAGACATCCAGCTTTCTTCTGACATGAGCTTGTGTACCATTACTAGGGATGGAGTTCAGTAGAATTTTATTGAATCTGAATCAAATTAAGTGAAACTGTTTACTAGTATTTCGTTTGCAAAAAAAGTACAGTTATTTTATTTTACTAAGTTTAGTAGCCATGACACACCACACACCAAGCTGACAGTCAGATATGAGCCAGTGTCATGCTGTTGTTGGGCCTCTGTCAGCTTAGTCTTTGCAGTGTGTCCTGCACTATTGGCTGTAGTTGGAATCCCCATCGACAGCTTTTCAGCCAGTCCAGCTTGTTGAATAAGCGATGATCCCCACTGCAGTTCAGCTTAGTGAATCACCACACAAGAAAAGAAATAGAATTGACAAAAGATAGCAAGCGTAGAAGTCATAAGGGCATACGCTCCATCCATATGAGAAACGTGAAAACATTCTCAAGAAACTGAAATGATGTCGTGTAATGAGTGAGTGAGATCGGTGTGAAAATGCTAAGCAAATGCTTCTTTGGTTAAGATGTGTATCTGCAGTTCTGGGTCTTCCGCTTTCCCTTATTGAATGATGAATGCAGATTACTGTCACCCGCTGAAATAGACTCATTCAGGCACAGGACGTACATAGTTAGACCACTATAGTAAAAACTACAGTAATTTATAATCAGTCTTAATACGTGGACATTCTGGTGAGCTCGAGTTGTAAGGCTTTCACGACATATTCTCTCATCCCTCCTTCTGTTATCAGTACCTTTGTCAATATCCTGTAGTACTACAGTAATATTATATTTTAGTGTGACAGAGAGCTTATCTAAACGTATGGGATTTGTTTGACCACAGAGTTCAATTAAACACTTACTGGTACAAATTTTTTTAAAAGCATTTGCATAAGATCGAAATCACACTATGTTGAAAGGAAGAGAATAGCTTTCTTTTTTATTCCCTTTATGCACCGTATGCAGCCGGTGCAGTGGTCGGCTGTGACAGACATATAGACGGTGTTTGTCTGGGAGCTGTTCAGTGTCTGTAACCAAGCTGTAGTAGTGTAGTGAGATTTGAAGCAGGGAAGGAGGTGGTGTACATAATCACACGTGCACAGACACAACAGTGTGTTTGATTGCCTTTTCTGGATTAATGTTGTAGATGCCTGTACTGAATGCGTGAAATAGACATTATACTATAGTCATACTAGCTTCATATGATCAGTGGCTTCTTTTCAATACATATGATACTATCCTTTGCTGTTATTTGCTGACTTTCACTCTGAACTGAATGGAGCAGGACTCCTGCCTCTAAATAAAAGTGGAATTTGAAATGTGTAATTAATGATGATGGGTTATATTTTTCAAGCAGTACCCTGTTCTGAAACACACACAAATAATTTGTTTTTTTATGATGTGCGTCACTCTCACTTTGCATTCTTGATGTTTTGAGTGCTTATTTTCCTAGTTTCTCTAAGAAGGCACTGCAAGGAAAACTGCTTTGCATATATCAAGAGTGCAAATCCTTGGGTGTGTTTGTAGTATTTGTTTTTATTACACCAATAATAACCAGTGTACCAGTATCATATTGTAAAGTAGCTTTCATATTACCATCCTGTGAAATTGTATCTTTGCATACTAGGTTACGTGTACTGTAGCTGTAAGACTCCCATTACTATCAATACATTTGCATTAAAACAGTAAAGTAAACATAAATAAGTTAGTGAAACAATCCAATATATTGAGACTCTCTAATCATTAGCTCAGGAGGACATGTAAATATTTGCCCATACACATGTGGATTTAGGTTTTTATTACTCCATGACCATTTATTTCTATTCCTGGCCTGTGTCTGAGAGTTAGTGAATGTTTTGTTGGGTGTCAGGGTCAAGTTGAAAGTTAGTCTGTCATTGTTTACTTAAATGTAGGCGTGGATACATGAAATGTGAGAGTGGTTGGGCTTGGGCTTATGTGTGTACGCAAGTGTCGCAACAGCTGTGAGTCAGAAAGGTTTGCGTTGTCCCTCCACACTGGTCACCACTCTTTCCTACTTCCACCCACACATGCAAACTATCTTACATAAATTATTTTTACATTAATGACAAAGCACAATTCAGAACAATTTACATCTGTAAAGTACTGAGTATACAAATATAGTGAGCCAGAATTTTGTAGTGATATGCACCTTACCCAAGTGGCAGTACAGTAGTTGGTTAGTGTACTGTATGTTGAATTAGACTTTCTTCTTACTTTCTCTAGGGAATCTATACATCATCCATCTTCTGTCCTTTTTTCTTTCTATAAAAATAAACCAGAGCAACTTCTAAAAAAAAGTTTGCATCCTCTTGTGTTGTTGGCACCAATTTTCAATGCAGTCAGAGCTTGTGTCTTTGTTTTGAATGTCACTGTAATGATTATTTGTTGCACCATCTTTTTCGTTGCCACTCACAAACTCCTCACACGGAAGACAGATCTCCAGTGAGTGTACCAGCATTTGCACTATATTTGACTATCTCCAAAATAAGCCAAGTTCAGTCTCAAAAGATTTTCTCGCTGCGTGTCAGCGTGTGGAGGACGGAGAGGGCACAGGGAAGAAGCGCTAATTAATTCTTTTTGTTTCACCCTGAAATTCTCAACAAGATTATTTTCATTTGCATTTATCACACAGTATGCAAAACAGACCTTTTGCTAGTAGTATGCTTTTCCAAATAATCAAGGTTCAAAGCTTAATCTCATTATGCAAAAGACATAAATATATGTATGAAATGAATGAAAGATAAACAGATTGGTGCCTTGAAAGCAATAATTTTAAATTGTGAATACATAGAGCACAGTGATGTGAAACATGCCTTTTTAGTTTTCCAAATATAGTCTGTGACTGCTCTTTTCCAATGGATTTCACTTGACTATTTTTGTAAGTAGAAAGTAGATGATAAGGAAAGTATACCGTGATAAAAGGCGATTGTGATTATTCTTCTGTAGTTTTGCCACACACAGTGTTCTACACCTATAGAGTCCACCTTTATATTTTATAGGGGTTCGTTAAAGTCCCATAGTCCTTACTGAGAGGAGATTTGTGGATTTGATACAGTTTGTAAATCTGAACTTGCATCTTTCTTTTGTACTATTTTTACATGCTCTCATGTTATTGTATCATAAACCTGAATATAGCCAGTGGACCATAATATTAAATAGCCATGTGCATCCACTCTTACTAAAATTGTACCAATGCCTCAGACAAAATTCTCCATTTTCACCTTACAAGGCATGATTTTAATTATTTTTAAATTGGCTAGTGTCTTCTAAGCCTATCTAGAAGATTAGTAAATGTATCTTTATTATGTTTCTATCAGCTATATTCAACCAATTTAAAATGGGTAGAATGTACACTATCAGTCAAAAGTATGGGCACATAGAAATGAGCATGTTTGTGAAAGAAATGGAGATTTCATAACATCAAATTGATCAGAATGGATGTGTAGACATTGTTCATATTGTAAATGACTGTTGTAGCTGAAAGTTACAAGTTTTTTTTAAAATTAATATTTACATAAACATACAGAGACCTAAGTCTGCCAATAGCATGTTATGTTTGCTAAATGCTAATGTATTATTTTAAAAGGAGAACTGATCATTAGAAAACCATGTACAATGATGGTAACACAACTGAAGACATGAAAAACATGGTCTTTCCTATGTGTGTCCAAACCTTCGACTGGTAGTGTAGCTGATAGATTTTCACTCTTTAGAAGATACAAATATTAGAGAAGATAGATAATGGGGTTGGGGCATTCCTAATATTGTACATATAGTATACATAGAATACAATATAGTAAGTAACTCTAAACAAAATGTATGGGTACAGTATTGTGTGTATATATATTTTCAGTAAACTGTTTTTTTATGTTTTTTTTTTTTCAGGATGTGGTTTGGGGATTAAACTCCTTGTTTACGGTAAGTTAGCAAAATGATTAGTCAGTCCATGAACTCAATTGGTTACTCTTTTGATAGTCATGAAATAACCACATTAAAATAGAAATACCAAACATTATTCACATTACACTGGACTCTGGAAATTGGAGTGGAAATGTTTTTTTTTCTATCCTTTTCTTATTTATTTATTTTTTTGGTTTATAGACAAAGATGATAAACTGATTGATTTAGATAATAAGCTTAATAGGAATGGTACAAAAGGGTTGTTTCCTATAATACACAGAAAGTCGGTAGCATTACTTTACCTAATGAGAAAATAAATATACACACACAATTGAAGATTAGACCATGGCCAATGTTTATCTGTTTTTACAGCCATAGCATTATAAGAGCCAGAAGATAATTTCTTTATTAGGGAAATGATCTTTCTCATTATACTTTTAGATAATAGAGGAAAAAAAACAGGAATATTTGATTACAGATTATGTTTGTGGACAGTTATTCATTACAAATTGGAAACTACTCTTAATTATGGTTATGTATGGGAAAACGTTTATTTGTTTAACTGTTCAGAACCATATTAAAATTAAAGGAAGAAAATAATGAAAGGAAAGGATCAAAATGGGCTAATTTTGTGAATATGAATGCACGCATGCTTGTAAATGCATAATGCAAGCTTGAATTAATCTATTATGGATTACACTTTAAATGTTTCCACTCTTACCCAGAGGTCAGCACTGTGTCTACAGTGATAATGTCGGTAATCTGCATTCATGTGTGGTTCATGCCCTAAATCTTAACTTCTTAATCAGGAAACAGCCTCTCAGGCCATCATCCCTTTTATCTCTTCAATAACACTCCGCTTCTTGCCTCACATGTTGTCCAAGGCATCTCTAATTATGCCATTTGTTTGTTGCAGTTACAGAACCCAGGGGGACATTTCAGTCAGCAAATAGTGCTGTCAGCAACTACACTGATCAAACTAGTGATTCCTGAAAAGTTCTTTACTAAAACGACTATACGATCTACTGGCAATGAACAATCACTGCTGTTTGTTAACTAACTTTTCACTGCTCCTCAGCTTAGATATTTGTACCTTTTCTCTCTATGTATTTTTTTTTCCATGTCTTCTCTCTCTTTACTTCTCTCACAGGACCTGTTGAACTTTGATGACCCGCTGAATATCGATGCAGCAGAACATCATCTGAGGGACAAGGTTAGGAGCATTCAAGGGGACTCTAACTTGATCTTTAATTCTGTTTTATCATCAGGAACACATTGAGTGCAAACAGTGAGTTTAGTCATTGACATGCAGATGATTCACTTGTTAAACCTGCCCGTAGTCTCCTGTTTGCTTGTAGTGTCCTGTTTGCTTATAGTCTCCAGAGTCATATTCATTTTCTAGCTTCTGTTGGTAGAAAATGGATGTGGACAAGACATGCAGTTACGAGAGCTGAATTTTCTGCTGCAGCTTTCAGTGATGCACAGGGCACTCTACTTGCATTTGTAGGTGGAATTATGTGACAGTCAGTTGAGGGTGCTTTAAACATGTACAGTAGGCTGAAGACAGAGAGCACACAGCAGCCTTTCTGAGCAGAGAATGGCTATGACATCATATTCAAGTGCTGTATGCATGGAGTCTGTCCATGTGGTGTTTTTAAACAAGGTACTTGCTCAAGCACAATTATTTTATTCAGTGCTTCTACAGTAGACAGCTGGCTCCACAATTTGTAAGTCAAATCAGTACCATAAACCGGGTCTCCACAACCGTCGCAATCCTCTCTTTGGTGATTGTGTTTGTGTGTAATGTAGACAAGCCTCCATTTTAGTTTGTCTTGTTTTCTGAACAATACTTTTAATTATTCTTTATCTACATTTACTGATAAGGCTCAGAGTCTTCATCCAGCTATATGTTAAGTTAGCCTGCAAGTGGGTGAATGTCAGCCATCGTCTTAGTAAAAATCAAATTCTGTTTAAAAAGACAGGAGGTACCCTGGATAATTGTTTTTTTTACTTATTCCTTCTATCTCTCCCTGTTTGCCCTCTTTAATTAGTGTCTTCTTGTGCATCAGCTCTTTTCCATTCTGCTTTTTATCAGTTTTTCAAAAGTGTTAACAAACAAATTTTCCCAGTGTTTTGCTTCTGAAATACCAGCTTAACTAGTGTAACTCTTACACAGGAGCCTGGTGACCAGGGGAATAGTTGTTTGTTACTCTGAGTTGAAGCCAGCTGAGAACATTTTCAAGTACATTATTTGACCTTTAGCACTTTGCACATACCTTTTCCCATGATACATTGGGGTGTACAGCTCAGTATGTGATAATGGCTGCCCTGTGACCCCATCTGATGTGAAAGAGTTTGTCTGTTTGTTTTTTTTGTGAGAGGGAGGAGGAAAGAGAAGGTGTGTGTAAGAAATAGTTGTTAATTTGCAGCCGAAATTATGATTGTTGTAGATGAGTCAATTGGGCCATCAACAGTGGGCTGACTAGTGTTAACAATGGAGATGGCTGGAGATAGGAATTGGTCAGTTTTAAGCATGATCTGCCATGACCGATAACTGACCAAATAGTGTGAAATATCCAGTTCTGTGCCAATCACATTTTCGAGCACAATGGTTCACATCGCGCACCAGAGCACGGTGGAGCAGTGAGAGTTTCCACTCCTTGTTCATGTAGCTGTTTGCCTGCTTCAGTCCCCTGCAAAGCCAATAATCTGGGTGGGACTTATGCTGCAGGCGTGTGTTGTCAGAATTACTGGAGCGAAATTGGAGTTGGCCGTAGGGAAAGAAAGATAGGAAATCAGAATCAACCAAAATCAGAATAGGCATATGAGACTATTAAGAAATGGGAAATCAGAATCGGCCAAGAAAATTGCAGCTAGTGCATCTCCCATATCCTCCATCTACACAGGTACAGTTGGAACAGGATTGTCTTTCAGCAACGGTCTAGCTGAAAATCCTGCTGCATACTGGGGCATGCTGTGAAAACAGTTGCTCTGAACAGATAACAAATGTTGCTTGAAGTCTGTTGCTGCTCTGTAAATTTATCTATTTTTGTTTTATGGTTTGTCTTTGGGGAAAAGCAAAGTTAATTTTTCATACACAGCATACACCCTTTCTGAGATACAGTATATATCAACTGCACAAACACTCAAACTAGCACTAGCCTTGAGTGGACCGGTGGCAGCTAACGTGTGAGGGCGGACATGACTGGGTACAGGCTGAAACGGATGGCCAGTTATAGACTTCCACCATGACAATTTTGCATTTAGAAAATCTCTTCAGACCTAAGTGAATTTGCTAGACTGAATCCTGGGTGATTCACTTCCAGCCAGCATTCAAACACAAGTTTTCAAGTTGTGGTCCCCTAATTATTTGTAGCATGGCCACCCAACTTCACAAAAGTATATAACAGGATAATATGATCCCTTTAAAGCTTTTTATTTTCATGTACTTATATAATAAACGGACATGTGGTGGAATTTTTTTTTTTGCTGTGGAGTCGTGGATCTCTAGAGTCACAACAACTGAAAACACAAAGTCATCTACCCATGACCCACTCCCACTGAGTCAAAGCCTGCTGTAATCAACTTCGCCAGTGAGTGGGTAGAGCTGTGGGATTGTGTGTCAGCACACATCTGTATTTATGTATGCGGATGTGTGTGTTTGTGTGTGTTGAGGCTTTTGAAGTGGAACTCCTGTGGCTGCCCTCTGAATACATTTGCTGGTAAAGTGGCTGAAAGGAAACATCCTCATGGGCAATTTAGATTGTTCATTATATGTATAGTTGTGTGTTTGTGTGTATAGATGGTGGAGGATTTCTCTTATTGTGTAAAGAAGAACAAATTTGTTGACACTCCTCCACAAAAACAGAAAAAAGCCAAATTAACTGAACTGTGAAGAGGTTTAACCAAAAGAAAAAAGTTTTTTTCCAGGAATTACATCAGGAATTTTCTATTCAACAGAACATGTTAAATACTATAAGAAAATGGCATGGACAAAGATTATGTAAATCATTATAAATAATCAAATTATTTACAATATTCTCTAGATTATACAATAGATTATAGTGTCTCCTGTAATTAGCACTACATGTCTTTGTTCTTGTAAGTGGTCATTTAGACTATTTAAATGAAGAAAATTAGTCATTCTGTTGTTTGTATTATTGTTTGCGCCACATTGAACATGGACCAGAGAAAGCAAAGGACAGTGTTGTAGGGGGAGGGGAAAAGGCTTTAAGATCACCTTTACAGTTACGATTACATTTGCAAGTATCATTAGGAGGTTTAGGGTCCATGGGACTGCAGTAAACTTTCACCAGATTGAGTAGAAGGACAGTGTGAATAGTCGACAATGAGCAAAGGAAAAATGTTGCTTATTCTGTTTTTCTGGAGTACCAAAAAATTAATCCACGTCTTTATATTTGCAGAGACATCTGTACAACGACTGTTTAAGTATTGCTCTAAAATGTAATGTGCTTATTGGCTTAAAGGAATTTAGCAGCAAGTGCTCTGTTTACATGAAACTGAATATCTGTGTTCTGAAATATTCTCACTAAATAAAATCCAGTAATAGTAAAATCATCAATTCCCTTGATAAGGAAATGAAGTATAGTGTCAGGTTGATGTAGCTTTTCTGTTTTCTTAGAATGCAAAGACTTGTGTTGCAGCTTATATTGCATCTTTTACACCGTAAAACATAAAAGCCTGCTGGTTACTTGAACAGTATCAGTGAAAATGAAAAATGTTTTGTATAGATTTGGGGTACATAGATAGTTGAGTAGTTCTGTTAATATTTAATTAAAGTTTAACATGTTGATCTCATTAAATTCATGACTACATATACACTCACTGGCCACTTTATTAGGTACACCTGTACAGTCATGCATTTGATTTCTTTTAGTTTTATAAATGGCAGAAATGGAAACGGTGTGAAAAGTGAGAAAATGCTCCCATCCTTGAAACACGTGTTCTGTGTGGTGTGTGAGATTTATGTCAGATGTCAGTAAAATGAAAATGATGAAGAGTGCCGTATAGCACATACCAGTGTTTGAACAGATAGTAAATTTTTGGTGCCAGTGTATATGAGACATTATGTGAGAAATTGTTGCAGTATACTGTAATGTGATATTGACTAGCTGTCCCACCCTGTGTGCAGAGTGACATAGTGTGACCTTGGAGAGTTTGTGACTGATAAAGCTTCAGAGTTCTTGCATCTCACAGTCCCCATAGTTAATCATCAATTAGAGAGACAACTACATGCACACTGTCTTACTTTGCTGGGTATCTGAAGGCTTAGCCTCCTCAGCCAATAGTCTGTCATGACAGACGTGCACACACACACACACACACACACACACAAACACACACACATTTTACTGCTTTCTGATCTGGCTTCTCTTAGCCTTATCAACTTCCTACCCACCAACAGTGATAGATGTGTCCCTGTACGGTCTAATTAGAGTACAAAAGAAAGAAGAGACATCAAGGTTGTCACAAGAGGTGGTCACTAAACAAAACAACAGTGTTCACTCTTTCAAAAACGATTTAAATGTTCTTGTTTGCTAATTTGGAGTGAATCATTTACATTATTTAGTCAGATTTGAGCAGTTAGAGTTGTTGAGTATGACATAATGAAACATGTCTCTGTTTGCAGCTGCATGGTTATTACAGCCTTCCTTGTACATTCTGCTCTGTTCCTACATGCAAGGGGGAATGTATTAATAATAATAACATGATCCACATCTGTCTCATTGTGTATGAAGGCTCTTACAATTATTCAGTGTTTATGTTTGTTTGAGGGGCTTGATGAAGTCAAACCTGTCAGATAGACGGGCAGTAACAATAAAAAGGATTATTGCCGTCTGTATCTGCACCTGTTATTTTAGTGTCATAGTTTTGTTGAAGCTTGGAGGCAGATTATAGGACAGTCTGGTTCTCTGCTGCTGTTTTATGTGAGAGTGTGATAGGAGGAGCAGGAGGTGTTGGCATTTAATGCTTTGTAAAAGATAGAAATTCTTGAGATCTCTTGCGACTTTATTGATTTAAGTGGTTATTTGTCTTGACTTGGCTGTCATCCCACTGTTCAAAGAGGAGGGCCACTGACCAACTGGCTGATGAGGTGAAATAGAGTTCAAACAAATTCATTTCCTGAAGGGTTGCTGATGAAAACTGAGATGGAGAGCAATGCAAATTACAGAAGCAAATCATAACTCTGTGGGTTGTTTGAATAATGTATTCAATAGGGACATGGGCAATATAATCAGTTGTGTTTTATTAGTTAAAACAGGTTGGTGTTTGGTAATGTAATGGTAAAAACCAGATTGTAAGACATACTTTTAAAAAGTGTGGACTGGAAATCTTTGGCATTTGTTGGAATTGCCAGGATTACCACACTGGAGAGAACTGAAGTGAATCTGGGACCAGTTTATATTAGAACTATGTTTGTGAACCGTGAAAGGCTGTGACGAAAAAAATCTTCAGTCAGTCTGAAGTCACCTGTAACTGTTCATTGTTCTCATTGTCTCTACATCTCACCATCCTTGTCATAGACTCTCTTCTCTATTTGTTTTATTGTTGTTATTCTTTTCCTTGTTCTCATATACCTCCTTAATATTTCCCTTTGCAGTCTGTTTACCTAATACATCCTGAAATCCTCTGTTGCTTAGTTTTCAACAGCTTTAAAAAAACCAAAACATTTATGCCCACAGGGTTTAATTTGCATCCCCTTTCCTCTTGATGCTCGAACATATTGTACTTCAAGTACCTGTACAGACTACTGGAGGAGAGAGGAGTTAATTGCCTTCCATAAGTGAATTAGAACCCAAAAAAAGTAAATTAAAAGTTCAACTGCAGAGTTTGATAATGAACACCAAAGTAAAAAGTAAAGTCAGAATTGGTATCACATTAATATAATGGAAATCCTATAATCCATCCATCCATTATCTACCGCTTAATCCTAATTCGGGTCACGGGGGGTGCCGGAGCCTATCCCAGCTGTCTTCGGGCGAGAGGGGGGGTACAGCCCGGACAGATCGCCAGTCCATCGCAGGGAAATCTTATAATGTCAACAGCATATTGTATGTGGGTGCAAGCTAGTTTAAAGTTGAGTTAACCTTATTGCATCAAGTACTATCAGGAAGTGGGTGTTTAATAGCGTTTGTGTGTGCTTTATGCCATGCTGGACCACTTTGGTCCAGGCTGAAGTATCTCATTAAGTATTTGATGAATTGCCATGAACGTCTGTAAAGACATTCATGATCACCAGAAAATGAATCATAATAACTAGTGATTTCCTGAATTTTCCATCTAGTGTTTCGATGTTTGTCTGCAACCAGTTTTACAGAATTAGAGGCTGGTATGATTTTATTATCCATTTCATGATGTTTTGAAAATATTTGAAATTTCTCATACCCCACCTCAGAGCTCAAACTTTAAAAACATAATTGAATTATTTGAGCCACTGAACTTCCAAATTGCATCAAATCAGATTATTGGAAGCTTAAACATGATCTCTGAGCTCCCAGAGGTAGATTTTTACTTTTATTTAAAGATGCAATTCTTGGCCATTTTCTGAAGAAGTTGTCCCCTCATTTGTTAATCCAGTGTCATAATGTTTCACTGTGATTTGCACAGCTGTTTCAGAGCTATGAGACTATGATTGCCAGAGTAAATGATAATTAATCATCACACCCCCAATCTATTTCCTACTTTACTTGGAGACACATGCACTCTGTGCAGCCAAAACCCACAGCTTGGCACTTGTTTTTGGTCGTGCACCATTAACATAGGACCCAGAGGAAGAGATCCCTCAGTGTTCCTGCTTGTCACACAAACACACACACACTGCATCTTCTTCCTGTTTCTATTTGTCCTCCCATCTCATTCCTCTGACTCGTGTTTGTCATCACGTTCTCTGTTTCTCACACATACTATGGTGACCACACAGAAGCCTTCGCAATCCATACATGATTCACTTGCCACTGGCGTTATGACATAAATCAGTGCAGTGATGTCAACATGGGACACTTATATGTGTAATTTCATAATGGACAACAGCACATGGAGGAAAAGGCCATGTAATGGTATAAAACCCCTATGTGATGGGTTGATGAGAGAGTTAATAGGTTATAAAAAAAATGAGAGGAGAGCTAAGAAGGAGTGGCAAACCATAGAAACAAAGACTAATTTCACTGTAGGCTACATGCAGCACACCATTAATTTAGCCACAATAAAACCTCATAAATATTCCAATGTATTCCTTGAACAAAACTATTAAAAAGGCATGAGTAAAGCCATACAACCCAAATACACATTATGTAAAATGCATTTTAATAAACAAGGTGTTCTCAAACTGCTGTTTGGGGTCAGTGTTGCACTTTTATTGCTTAAGCAATATTTACATGGGAGGCACAATTAACACATTTCTTTACATAACCATAGCTAAAATACTTTAGTATCAGCTGAAACTCTATACCTACTGCATCATTAATAACTCTAGTAAAGAATGTCTCCTTAGCTGTGGTAGTGTGTGACCAATGGCTCCAATTACAACATGATATATCTATGATTTACAATGTCTATATACAATAAAGTTTTGCTATGCTGTGCACTTCTTCCACAAACCAAATAAAGGAAATCTTTTAACAAAAAGGCAACGCAGCTGGAGCTCATGTTAATACCAATGTAGTCCACAGTCTTTGATCAAAATCTGTAGTATTGTGTTTGTACTTTAATGCATTTTGCCATTTGTCCAGAAGTTCCTGAAATACAAACCAAGTCAAATCAACAGAGGGCCCCCTAAATAACCCAACTACTTAAAGAGAAAGAGAACAACAATGCTAAATTATGGACACAACTAAAGAGTGAGTAAAGGTTACGCTCAGAGCTCTATTGCATCAAGAGGGTGGCAGAGGGGGGGTTACATATGGATAGATGGATAGAAGTTGGGTGGGTGTGGCTTAAAACCAGCAAAACATGCCATAAAGGCATATTGGCCACCAACAGAGTTCAGATCATAATCCCGCTGAGAATCTTTGGGATGTGTTGGGGAAGACTTTAGGCAGCAGTCTGATCTCATAGTCAATGCATGATGTTTGTGAGAAATTAATGGGCAAATGCATTCTGCAAAACAAAATGTGGTCCAACAAACATTAGTGATGTCTTTTTGGCCAAGCACTGTATGTCATTTTTAATTGACCTAACTGGGACTTCTGAGGAAGGGTAGCCCTTGAGGTAGGGAGTATTTGGATGTGGTGATTTACTCGGCTCAGACTGCCAACAGTTTTATTAGAGACCGTTTAACTTCAGAAGAACCTACGTCCAAAGTATGTAGGTACTTGCTGATCTTTTGTCCTATGAGATTTTTTCTCTCTTTAGTGGAACGTTAAAATTACATGCATCATGGTGACATATATATCTTATTGTATGTCTTGCTGTGTTTCCAATTCGTTTGTGCAAAGGTGCATGGAAATAACATCAAATCACCGTGAAACAGACCAGCTTCAGTGCATCTTTGTTCTATTTCACTGTCCTTTCAGGCTTCACAATACTTTTAGAATCAATGTGTTACCGTACTAAGTAACCATATTTGAATATGGACAAAGTGACATGCTCATAGTATCTTTGTGTATACTTTGTGTTCTAACATACTATATGAGCAGTTCAATACCAATGCAGTTCTATAAATGCTTAATTTCTAGCTTTTCCATCTAACTCTCTCTTTATGTTCCCCCCTTTTCTATCCAGGAGGATTTTCGGAATAAAGTTCAAGATTACATCAAGCACTACGCAAGATGATAGAAGCACCCCACAGCCTACAACAACAAACCAAACTGCTCTACCTTGCCTCTGCTTATCTTGGCCAACTTCCCAATGTGTGTGACACCACAACCTCTTGACAACACAGCCCCACCCATGTCCCTCTCTGTTCACCCAATTGCAATAAACTCCACCTTGCAGGAATTTTTTTTTTAAGTGTCCGGACATGCATTAAAAAAAAAAAAAAAACTTTATCTTAATTGGTTGAGTGTTATAATGACAATGATGTCTGTTAATTGAATGATGTCGCCTTGCTGAGGTGTCCCTGAGCCTGTTGAAAATGAGCCATGGCAACGAACAAGCGATTTGATGATTCACTGGCATTAAAAATCATAATAAAAAAAGAAAAGAAGTTACACTTCACTTTTCTAAAATTTTGACAAATCATGAGATAGAAATTCTATAACTATCAGTTCTGTGCCTGCCACGTTTGTGTTGCGGAAGAGAAAATGCATGTGAGTTAATAAACGCGCACACACTATTGCATCTTGAGTAAAAGTGAATACGGCTACATTCGTGTCTGTATACTTGTCTATTTCTGACACAGACATTAACTTTCATGCAAGGTAGAAAGCCCACAACCCCTAGCCGCACTCGACAGCATGTGAATGACCATGTTGTCATGTTCTGTTGTCATTGTCTTTGCATGTGTGCACACCTTTTGTGTGTTTTCAGCTTAAGTGGGACAAACTACTGCTAAAACTACTGCCAAATGTATTGTAGTGTTTTAAGCTCCAGGTCTGCACCTCCTCCATCTGTCTCTCTTTCTCACACACACAATCACATTTACCTTTTTCCATAGAGAACAGAGAGGTTTGTTCACGCCTACAGTGCAAACAATGACAATTCTTGTGTGACAGCTCTGTATTTAAGCACATTGGGTTTCTAATAAAACAATGACTGTAGGTTTCAAGCAGTAGTTAAAATTGTTCGATACATAGCCTTCCAGGGTTAACGGACAGAATGGGAATATGGGCACATGAACTTAAAGCAGCTGTAATTGATAATATTGTAATAACAGTGAATCAAATGACAATGTGAAAACAATATGACAGTGTTTAAGGGATCATCCATAATAACCTACAGAGAAATATCACCTTCATAGAGCTGTATAGCAGGGTTCAGCTCATTGTTCAATTATCCAACCTTCAACTTTATCCTCCTTATATTTACCATCACAGTCATTGCTTTCTTTCATTCTCATCGTGCTGCGGTACAGAATAAATTACATTTTACTGTCCTAAGACTTTGACTGCACTGTATGTACCTTCTCATTCTAATATCTGTGGGAGATTTCACAAGCTAAGATGTAAAGTATGTCTGGTCTCTTTGTGTGTGAACGGAGTGTAAGTTTCTACTGTTTGGGTGTTGGAAAAAGTCAGCAGCTACCCAGTTACCAGGCTAGTGAGCAAGCTTAGCTAGGTCGCTAACAAGTGACTGGTTTTCACATTCTTCTTTTCTGCAGGTATGTGTGGTTGTTCATGTTCATACAATGTGGCAGTTTACAGCAGGTTAAGCTAAGCCATCGTCAAAAAGCTATTTAATGACATTGTGTGTGTGTGTGTGGATTAGCTCGCTCACTGCAGTGTCCGTTAGCTACTTAGCATGCTGGTAAACTTACACGCTGCTATTTATAGGTAATGAAATAATGTCTATAACTGCCCATTAAAACTTATTTTCTTGTGGATTTTGGCCATACAATGCATATTCATTGTGTGTGTGTGTGTGTGTGTTACGCTTGACCCTGGCTAGCTTCGCATCTCCCTTTTTCAGTTGCATCTTTAAACTCCATTCAGCTTTGTCATCATCACACAACTGCTTGAAGCTATACCTACGTAATCTGAAGAATGTCAGAAATGTAGTTGCTGGTCATTATTTTTATTTTTTATGTTTGAGACGCGTTAAAGATTTAAATTTTGGGCTTGCGGAGTGTGTGTGTGTGTGTGTGTGTGTGTGTGTGTGTGTGTGTGTGTACACGTAAGCAGTTACAGAATGATCTGTTAGAGAAAAAAAGTGACTTGTTAGCATGTTCTTATTTCCTCTTGCCCTTCATTTGGTTTTGTTTTTCTGGCCCATGTTTAAACAGCTTAAATTATTATTGATTATTCCTAGTGATGGTAAACAGAACAACAGAGGATTCTAGCTTCTGCCAAAGTACAGGGCCTGAAAGTAACACAGGTCCATCAAAGCAAATGTGAATGTGGGCGTTCCATGGTATTTTCCTGCATGTTTTTGGTCCACCAAGACCTTGAAGGCTAATGTAACTGCCTATTCATATGAAGCCATCCTGTGTTATTGCCATGACAGTGAACTGCCATGGTAGTGTTTGCCTCCAGGATATGGTAGCCCAACACACTGTACTTTATCTTAGCCTTACTAATACTCGGACCTTAGCTTCCTATTGGACACTGTTTCATATGTCCTTTAGTTTGGCAGCTAGGAGCGTTTTTATTTTCCCAGGATGTTACTGGGAAATGTCTCTGCTTGAGCAAACACCGTCTTTAGGCCAGGGGAGAAGATTGATAACCTGTATTTCAAATCCTCAACCTTTTCTTTCTCAGATTGTATATCCATTTTTTAAGATATATTAAACAGAATATACGTAAAACCAATGTGTGTGTTTTGTTACTAACATATATGTTAAAATTGACAGCATTTTATCAAAATTGTTTCCATTACAAATTAGGTGGTTTATTTATATTGTTTGCCAACATGTATGCGTAGATAATTACATGTACTTCCTTGCGTACCATTCGGTCTGTCTTAGGGTTTGAAAGGTTAGTCAGAAGGGGGCAGACTAGAGCCTAATCACCCCAGACCAACAAAATGTGTCGCTCATATCCTTCCGCTTTTGCACAGCATAGACAGAGATTAGTGTCAAGATAAAGGCAAAGAAAATGTCAAATGCAATGAGTTGTGGAAAATCTCGGTACATTTAAATTATTTGACATTTACCCCTATTTTCGTGGTGATTCTAAGCTGTTGCTGAGTTTGTTTGATACTACCTCACAGGTTGTACAGGTGATTGCATCTTGCATATTTATAGCATTAATGACTGCGGACGTGAACAGCCACAGTGTATAAGTGACCGCATAGTTAACACCAATTACAGTGGATTCCACTTTAGTCCTTGTAGGTGCACGTGACTTCCAGGACCGCTTTTTTTGTATGTGTATATACCAATAACTGTATAAAATATGGACGACCTGACAGCTCCCCAAAAATGAAGCCAAAACGTCTGTATTGGTAATGGCGGCAGTATAGGTCACAAACCCCGCCTCCTCCATGTTAGCAGATGGGACTGGGGTCAGACTAGAATTAAGTCTCCTTAGAAAAAATTTTCAAGGGATGCATTCTGCCATTTTAAGTAGTTCTCATCACATTGATTTGGGTTCAAGGGGTCATGTTTCATGACCGGGATCATTTGGCTTCATTTTGCAAAGTGGGAGGAAGTGGACATATATTATACAGTCAGTGTATACAAGGAGCTAGCGCTGAGAGTCTTGCTCAAGGACACACCTGGTATGGGCAAGGAGACTGGGCTGGGATTCGACGTGGCAGTTCCTTGCCCAAATGTGTGGACAGTATGTGTTCTTTTATCGAAGCAGATTGAGAGGCACACACTTTAATCAGCACTCTCTTGACTTTATCCCTCAGTGTTTAGGTCAAACTTTATTTGTCAAACATCTTTGTGACCAAATGCTCACAGATGAAATGACATTCTCATTAAACTTCAGCTGTGCTTTGTGTTTAGATCAGTTTTTGTGCTGTTGGCCTATGATCCCCTAAACTAAGATGATGAACATGGTAAATTATGTAATAAGTTGTTCCATTTGTTCTGTTGTGGAAATGCTCTTATTGGATATTCCTGTACTGTACATGCCTAAATTATGTCCACTTAATTCAGTTCAATCAAGCTATATATATAACTCGTCACTAGAGTTGAAACCCCAATTGCTTAGGCTTCTACAAAATGCTTCATTATAACTTTTAATGCATTAGTGGGAAATTCCAAAATCATGTTTTCTCTTGGTGATTATACGTTTCTATCTATTCAGTTGACAACACAAAGTGTCAAAAGAAAAGGTGATATGCTCTAAATATTTTCTAAAACTGCTGTATATAATAACAGTCTTTCTCTGCTCTTCACCAACTTAGAATTGAGGTGTACTTTCCCAGGAATGGGGCTCTGTGTGTGTGTGTGTGTGTGTGTGTGTGTGTGTGTGTGTGTGTGTGTGTGTGTGTGTGTGTGTGTGTGTGT
>JAUYWH010000013.1:21354408-21389570 GCA_034779795.1 Ctenopoma multispine
TGTGTGTGTGTGTGTGTGTGTGTGTGTGTGTGTGTGTGTGTGTGTGTGTGTGTGTGTGTGTGTGTGTGTATGTGTTTGTGTGTCAGCACACACACACACAAACACATTCAAGCATCTGATGCCTGTCAGCAATTCACACATTTTACTTGACTGCTGAAGAGACACACATAATGTCGTCATCTGTCAGTCACCCACACATCCTGTCAATATACCTGCAATGGAGAAAACACAATTATATTGTACACTTGCCCTGTGGCTACAGTGCCTTATGAAAGTCCCATGTGTCTGTGTGTGTACAGTGACGGCTGACAGCCACAACCAGGTAATGAGGTGGCTGAATGTTATAAATCATACATTGTATCTGCCGTTCTATAGATACCCTGCTCCCTACGCACCCACATGCTCAGCTTGAATACATTCAATAAAGTCCTCTTTAAACAGCCTTGATTAACTATAAGCACATGTTTCTGTGTCTGTTAACAGCCTTTGGGGAGGTGGTTACACAATATTGAGCTGTGAAAAGTGTGTCCCCACAGAGTGCCTATTGACAGCATACCTGGTAGGAACATTAAGAAAAAAATGTATGGGCTTAAATGATGGGTAATTTGTCACACAAATTGGCTCCAGTCAACAGCGCTGTAACCTGGGAGCTGGTTTTTGATTGGTAAAAGAGTTGATGTCAAAGCACCACTCTAAAACTCTACTTTAATAGTTTACAGTATGGCTACATCGATGTCAACATACATCAGCTGTAAAATGTGGACCAGAGTTTGAAAGACATTTTTCCTCAAACCCACAATGAGAATAAATAAGTCGTTTTTTCTTTACCGAGAATGTCATTAAAATATCATAAAAGATATACAATACATTCTGCAGCACGATAACAAGCCCAAACTTTAAGCCAGCATCATGAAGAACTATTTCAGCGACAGGAAAATAAAGGAGTCCTGGAGCAGATGGTGTGGCCCCCACAGAGCTCTGATCTCAACATCATGAAGTCAGTCTGGGATTACATAAAGGGACAGAAGACAATGACACAAAATTCTCAGAAAAATTGGTGGCAAGTTTCTCAAGGTCCTTGAAGTGCCTTGAACAACTATGAGTTTTGGGAGAATAGTGTTATTTGTTATATTCTGTTTACTGCTCTTTGCACGGCACTAATTGAAAAGAACTATTTGGAGAATATTTTTTAAAAGCATTTTCACTTTACTCTTGAGTGCCTAAAACATTTGCACAGTGCTGTATGTATATTTGCAAAAGGATTTTCCTGAGCTTGAGCTGCAGAATGAGGTCTTCTAAGCTGGTGTAATGGCACTGATTTCTCTTTGATTGACAGTCCTTAAGATCTTCTCTCTGTATGACTAGCCTCTTAATCGTATATGAGTCACCTCCTGAGTCATTTCCTTGTGTAATCTAACAGGGCAATTAAAGGGAAGCAATTAATATTGGACGTTTATTTTTAACAGGATTCACAGGAGACTGGCCGGAAGTATAACAAATTTTCCAGCAAAATTAACTTTTTGCGTGCATGCACAGTATTTTTTAATGCTACTTACAGGATACCTTATTTGTTAAAGCAAGAATTTCCACTTTTATAGTCCTGCCCACTGACTACAGAGGATATGACAAATGTGTAGGCTCGTCTGAGCTTTGTTCTTTGACCATGGTTTAACTAATCCAGGCCTACACACTGAAAGTTAAACAGTTAATTTTCTTTACAGTTTGATTTGATAACATGCAATCTAACAGAAAAAGTCAGTCACTGTAAGAAGTCAAAATGGAATTATGCTTTTCCAATGATAACATACAGGCCTCTGCAGACCTAGGGTGTTATGCGTTTAGGTTGGAGATGCTTGCAGAGTACCTGACATGCACAGCTCCAGCTCAGTGTACATGCCAAGTGCAATAGTTGATCCAATAGTAATGGAGGAAAGTTTTAGCCAGTGTAAAAGTGTAGGTTAACTAAACATGTAGGTTAGCTCTGCAAGAACCGTATAATAGAAGCGCATATGCAAATGCGTGAATGTTACCGCATACATTTGTTCACATGCAGCTCAGATGAGAGCCAGAGTGATATCTGAAGTGTTGATATGAGGGAAGCAGTAGACCTGAAGCATGTTGAGTGAACAATTGGCAGGTGTGAGCTCCTACTCCAGCTTTCTGTGATTGGTTACATGAGTGAGTGTCACTAAGAAAACGCTACTAAAATATTTATAAAAAATTAGACACTTAAGCTTTAAGCTTTTGAAGAACTGAAATATTCTGTGCTTGTGTCAAACATTAATCAGCAAATAAACCAACTCAGTTATTTACAGTGCATATTAGGCTGAGGGTATTACCCTAGTTCCCAGATTCACAGTGAAACCAGTGCAGCTGAAAAGATAATAAGAGAATGTAATTTGGGTTAGTCGCCAGCTTCATCCAATTTAATTAAAGTGTGCATAAGATGAATAGTTACCTCACAGCAATTCTGTATGTGCATGTGTGTTAAAGTACATGTGTGTACTTTATGGAGTATGCAACAAGTAAAGGAACCGTCTCAGCATGATCATTATCTACCTATACTCACCCTGTCACTTTGTACTGACGCGCTGATCAGGTTATTATCTTACTATTAATGTATGACTGCTAAAAAATCCTACTGCCACTTTATTTACCTTTTGTTTCTTTTGTTTCCAGTGATAATGACAGTGGCATTGTTGCAGTCTTTTCATTTCATTCCTACTTTTATTCCCTTATTCTCCTCTACAACTACATTTGCTGACTGTAGTAAAACCATAATCAGAAGATTTTGTTCCAGTTCTTGACGTACTATAAGTGATATTTCTAAATTAATCTATATAAGAATGGTATGTTAATCAGGATATTTTGTTTACGGAGTGCATATGCACTGAACAGAGGAAATCAGAGATCAGCCCTAATACCAAAAATTTAGAGATGAATCAGATATTAAATACATAACATGCATACAGGGCAACATAATGTTGTTACTCGCGGGTAAGAGAGATCTTGTCCTGTAGCCTTCCTACTCAGGCTCTAATAGCATTCCCAGACTTTTGTCTGGCCCTGCTGAACTTTCTTACACATGTTTTCACTGCCAGCACATTATTTAGCTCTATATGTGTTTTCTTTGTTCATCAGTTGTGTATTTGTTGTATTAACTTGGTGCTGCTGATTTCTCTCCCTCCTGCTTCTCTGTCTCTTCTTTCTATTCTTTCATCACACAGCTACGTGCACACTTGCACCTGCATCTCACCCACCACGCTGGCTGACTCTGACTGTTTCCAAAGATGCACCTAATTTCTGCAGCTTATTACTTACCTTTTTGTATCTGACCAAAATTTTACCGTGAAGCTACGACCCAGTGAGCCCACAAGACAAAAGATTATGTCCACGTCAGAAATTGCACAGGTTTTGCCTCAGTTCCATCACAGGATTGTTATATTGTCTGACAGCAGCTTCAGAATGTGTTTGAGACTGTGCCCCTGTAGGTTAATTGCAGGGAGACCTCAGTTGAATATTTCTTTAAAAATGAGGATACCAGCCTGAATATCTTTGTTATGGTCAATTCACATTGACTAACACTACCATCCCCACCCCCAGTGTTGATATCACACATTCCAAATTACTTTATTTAACAGCAATAAATGCAAAATTCACTCAAAGTGCTTCGTCTATCAACGCACCCTGCACATAACAAGCTAGCTAACACCGCAATTACTGCATGTATTTTTGAATGTTAATATAGCTTATGTGAGCATTACAAATAAAATTCACCTTAGGTACAAACCTACAGAGCTGCAACAAAAGATACAGAAGAATATTCTAAATAGCCCAGGAGAGGAACATAGTAACACCCTTTATAATTAATATAAATCACTACTCATCTACTTTTTAGTAGTTAAAGACCGAAACATAAGCCATAATAGATGTGTTTTCATTGTTACAGCCTCTGGGCTTATTTTATTATTGACTAAATGGGGTGCTAACATCCTGCAAATGGGAATGCATGTTGCAATAATAACCATAATATAATACTGAAACAAACATGACAGAATCGCCATGAAAGAATGAGATTGCATGGGGGTATGAGATAGTGACTTAAATTTCGTAATTAATCAAGGACCCATAATTATAATAGAATAAATCAGAAAAAGGAGCTGGGGAGGCCTCGAGTTCGGGTTTGCAAATCACTAAATCCTCCCTTGTTTTCCTGTATTTGCGTGTACCTGTCCAGGTGTACTTGTGCAGTAAATGAGCAGGTGTATGTAGTCTCACACGTGTCCGTATACGTCCCATAGTGGGTGTGTGTGTGAGTAAATGCTTCTCTATTTCCTTTGTTCCACTTCAGAAGCTTCCCACACACTCGTTCCAGTCGTGGGAGGCCTTTCATTGTACTGTGAGATTAGCTTGGCAGGCTGCAAACAGTAATACGTTTAGTCATGCCAACTTAAACAGAAGCCGAAACAATGAATACATCACTGTAATTAAATAAAGCTCCATCTCCAGTGTTATTGTTTTGTTGAATCGGAACAACATTACTGTCAGATGAACACGCTTTTTTGAAACGATCATTTAACTGTGGTCTTACAGTCAAAGCCCTGATCATTCATATGCAAGAATCACAGTCACAAAACCAATTTAAGTTCAGTTGTGTGGAACATTTTCATACAAATGTACACCAAAGTACTTTGTGCATGGTACATGATGATGGAAGATTACATGCAAATAAACACTGACGAGCCATAACTTTATCCGACATGCTTTCTGAACATTTGCATACTGCTAAAATTGCTTTGACCTGCTGAGGCTAAGAACCACTTGGTTTCTGGCTCCAAAATATTTGCAGCAAGTCTAACACTTCTGAGGTGGAACCACCATGGACTAGATTTGTTCCTGCACTCAAATCAGAGTTTGTCCCTTCTTGCGATGTTGGAAGTGCTACAATATCCCTTACATTACTTTTCTCAGACATACAGTACAGACTAGTATGCAGCACATCACTGATTCAGCAGTGACGGGCTCTGTGGACTGACAGGCTGATACAAGAAACGGATGAGTGAAAAAAAAAATCCTACCAAAACAACATGGGCTGGTTTTCCATCTGGGTCACTAAACACAATTTCAGTATCAGTGTGAATTCAAATTTCCCAGAATGAAAACTGATTTTCCACTTTGTGATCTTCTGTGAAATCTGAGATAGAAATATTTTAACAGTGTATATTCTGCTGTCAGCTGCATCCTACACCAGTGACCTGATGAGAGATATCTGAGGTTTCAAGCATGGTTTAGCTGCTAATTAGTTTCAAAAGGCAAAGGAGTCTCAATTGACTCATGCCAACATCATCCTGCTATGCTCAAAAACCTTGCTGAGAATACTGTAATTAGTACAGATAATGTTCTGTACTGTTTATGTCTACACTATCTCATAATATTTTCTAATGTATCTCAAGTTTAAACATATGAAAAACATCATTTTGGGGCAGATTATTCAGCACCAATAAAAATATTACTACTAAAGGAGACCACAATCTAACTTTAATATTTGGAAGCATGAAGTATCATATCAGGATTTAAATGTTTTCTTTGAAAAATTGTGAGCATTTTATATTTTGAGGATTTTCAGTCGATTATGTCCAGTTGTTAAATTATTTACATTACATTAAATTACATTTATGTTGTTTATTGAATGCGACACCAACTGGAACTTACTGTACTGTAATATTGAAGTGTATGACAATTTACTATTTTTTCCTGCATCCAACTCAATCAAATGATGATGATCTCTGCAAGCCCCTCCTCTCCTTCTCTGTCTGCCTCTAGAGACGCACCACTGTAAGGCCTCCGAGTGCAGAGCGTGAGACTGGCCTGATGAAACTGCTTAATGTAACCGAGAAGATAAACTTGCGCTGGCACCCAAGCACTATAGAATGCGTACTTACAATTTATTTTTCTCCACATGATTTTTTAGAACATAGATGATGCTGAGATATAAATTATTACTGTACTACTATTACTATTATAGAGTCTAACCAATTTTAAACTAAAGTGTCATCAGAAATCCATCAAAAAACTACGACCAGTTCATCTACTTTTTTGGGCAGTTCTTGTTCAGGAATCGTTTCCCATGGTGCCTGTTGGCAGATCGAAATGTTGCTTGAGGTTCTTTTGGGAAATTGTGAACAAGACAGAAATACACCAGAACCGCTTGGGAGCAGGAGGAATTAAATTCTGACACACACAGAAAGCACTGAAAATAACTTGTATGAACGTTAACAGTAGACATCTGTGAATCACATCATGGCATCTGTTTTTAACCTGTGGGGACATCAGGAGGAGGCAAGTGGGAGCAGTCTCTGACGTCAGACAGAGGCTGACGTCTCCTTTTTTGACTCCAATATTCTCTTAAGCTTCCTCCACACAGCTGGCGACAGAATGAAATGTGGCTGCAGGAAACATTCAGCTAAATGGTATTCCCCATTAGGATGCAATGATATTTTATTTTATTGTCGACATGGAGGAAACTACAGTAGTTCACACCAGCACACGTGATCGTGGCAGTGCAAGACTGCAAGGCTGATTGGAAATCGCTACAATTTAACACAGTACAGTGAAAACTGAACTGCACTGAAGACATTTAGAATAATCTGATAATGTGTTTAGACCCCTTCACACTGCTCAGTTTAAGCTGCCAGAGACAAATGTTGACAGTCATTAGAGAAGCCTGTTAAAATCCTGGATCATCAGTCAGAAACAGTGTCACTACTGGTTGACACATCCACCCATGGCTGATTTGGAGCTTTGGGGATTGAAAACAGCCTGCAGCTAAATTATGACAGTGTCAGGAGCCTATTCTCACAGCGTAACCGATGCTCTGACCCACACATCTGAAAACAGACAAACACATGGGATGATTCATGGACGTATTATATGTACTGCACATGTGCATTTGTGTTTTACCCCCCAGGCACACTCTTTGCATTCCCACTCAACCTGCAGACTTTACACTGGCATGGCTAGGCTTTTCTAGTTTTTAGAAATTTTTCACAAATAAATAACCTCAATACATGAAATTGTATGAATACAGTCAAATTTCAAACGCAATATTTTTGAATAAAGTACATAAACCAATATGATGGAGTAGACCTGAAAAGCAGGTCTGAGCTTTTTCATTGCTTTGCTCTATTTTCAAAATAGCCAGTGTACATAGTTAATGCAAGCAAGCGTCATGCTCTTAGGTATATACTGCGATCATGCATTCACTGTACCATTTGGACTTAAAGTTCCTAAAACGAAAAAGGATCGACTGTTGATGCACAATTCTCAGAAACCCAAGAGAATAGAAATGTTTCTAAAGAGACATCAGTGTATCTTATGCTGTCAGATACATCCTACACCAGTGACCTCATAAACGGTATCTGAGGTTTCAAGCATATTTTCCTTGCTAATTAGTTTCAAAAGGCAAAGTAGTCTCAAGGGTGTCCTGCCAAAATCCCCCTGCTGTTACAAACCTTCTTGAAGACACAGTGATCAGTAGAGATAATGTTTTGAGAGGAAATTAAATGGTGTGCTGATCATACTGGAGGGGAGTTAATCATTTCTAATAACTTCTGTTGTTTGTGTTTGATGGCAGGTTTTACAGCAAATGCAAGTGTTTGTTAGATCGATGCTTCTCAAGCAATGTGACATGCAAAAAACACGAAAAGCCTTATAGTGAAGTGGAGGTTCCAGCATGTGATATGACTGAAGCTCCACAACACCTACTAAGTGAAGCACATGGTGAGATCGAGAAACAAACATGAAAGAGTCCATATAAAAGACAAGTTGATGAAGTGCTCAGAAAAATGGAAGCTGGACATCTATCCATGGCCACTGAGAAACCACCACTCTGCTGATGCAGACCGTGGACTACAGTGCAAAGCTCTTTATTGCCCACAAGTTTTGATCCAGGAATATCTTATTTTTTTCTTTATTTCAACTGAGACATCAGCGGGAGGGAGCCACACATGAGGTGGGGATTAGATATCTGTGGATTATACTTCAAAGACAAGACATAATCAATCTAGATTGAACATTACAATCACATCCGTGTGTCAGTGTGTGTTTCTCATGGTGATGTCTGGTACCTGGCTGTGGCCAAGCATCTGCTTGTAAGAGCAGGGTAAAAGAACACATACCTGCATGTGTCCTCGTTCCTATCAGGGAGTGACATTCAATCTTCAAGCCACAGTAATGATTTTCACCAGGTCAGTCTCACACTTGCTTTTTTCTCCAGAGGGACAGTTCCTCTGTAGTGCAAAGGTGTTGGAACGAAAACTAGCTTTTACTTGTATTTTACGTAAGTCATAGTCAGCTCATTCAAAATGCTGTTCATGCTCTAAAAGAAAAGGCACTGCTAAAATGTATCATTACCCATTTCTTTCTTCAGTTGTCTTTAAGTTCTTCAATCAGTTAATGTGCAGCAGAATCTTTCTGTTACATGGGTTAACATTAGAGTGAACTGCACACAAAGGCTTTGTCTTGTAGCCGTGCGATGGTTGACTTACTTACACTTGGTGAGTGCCGATAACATCTCTGAACATCATTTGTACACATGTGTAGACAAACTTGTTGCTTTAGTTTTCAGCCTAGAAAGCTGACTGCAATAAATACAGGAAACAATGATATGACGATAGATTTAGGGTTGGGCGATACCAAGATTTTTCCTTTTGATACGATACCAATACTCATCGATATTGATACCAGTACGGATACAGTTACTTGGCCCCGTAAAGGAAAATCACATGATTGCTCAGTGTTCATTAATAACTTTGTCACAATATGAAATGTGAATAAAACTCATGAACATAAATACTTATAAATGATAATAAAATAGATCAATGAATAAAAATGGCATGAAAAAAAAACTTTAAACTTCTATGTGCTGCCACTTTACTACAGACTGAGCACATAGGATTACCTTTGGCCATGGGTGTAAAACAGCACCACACACTACGCTTCTTTTTCTCTCACTGACGTCTGTGCTGCTGAATACTTACATACATCGTCCACTGTGCAGTTCTTCTACCTGTATCACCAGCTGCTTCTTACTGATTTCTCAACATAACCACTTGTGATTTGCCATTTCAGAAGCACTTCAAAAAGTGTGCATGGTAATGAAGCTGCTGTAAGAACCAAAGATGGCCTTAGTGAGCAATACACTGATCAAAATCCACTTGGTGCGTTTAAATGTTGTGGGGGGGGGGGTCAGAATGATCTCCAGCTACGCAGCTCCATATTCAGCAAGTTGTGATAAATAAAATAACTGCTAGTACTAATATAAACTGAATTCAATAAACTGTGCCGAGAAAGTTTTCCCCTGATGTACTGAAGTACTTTTTGAACTGATTCTATTGAGTTAATGTGCATTTATTCAGTCTCGTAGTGTGCATTCAAAAGCATACCATTTTCTAATAAGGCAGCATTTATTTAGGATTTAAGGGTCAATTCTAATAACGACGGCTGCATAGCTAAGCTTTCATGCCACACTCTGAAAGGTTTCAACACCATTAAATATTAAGATGTAATATACTTGGGGGCAAATATTTTTAATGTCCTTCAGGCTGACCTTTCTGACCCCAACCCACTCAGTGTCCTTGGTTATTACATAATTATTACAGCCTAGTGCTACACATTGCTGCTGTCACAATATCTGCTGCCCTCACAGACACGTGTGGCACCAGCATCTGTATCTCCTCAGGTTGCCTTTCTCCTCCATAAATAATTCACCGGGGAGAGTCAGTGTTGTAATAAGGTGAGTTAGCGTAGGTGGGAAAGGTTATAGCTGACAGCAAGGCCTTGGTGGTCTTAAATGTTTTTTGATTATTTTTAAGTATGTATTACAGTAGCATTTCTGAACCATCAATTTGCCATTAACTCTTGTTGTTAGTAAGGTTTTTGTATCTACTGACTCACGAGGGAAATATTTGGCTCCTTAGCTATGTATGTCCTGTCCCTGCCACTCTAACTGTGTTGAGCAGGAAGTATACAGTGAGTTTTTATAACATTTTTTCTTAAAAAACAAACAGCCGCCTACTGCTGCCAGGAGAGACAGTGAAGACATAGCTATGCTCAGTGCTTAGCAAATGTAGAATCAGTTTAATATCTGTAATCTTTGATTTCCACTTTTATTTCAGAAGCAGCAATAAAAGCAGGTTCCATAGTTTTGTCTTTGTCTAGTGTTTCAAATTTGTCATGCAAAAAGACTCATAGCTTGGTAGGTTGATTATCTAAGCATGTACATTAAAATAAGTATGTTAATTATAATTGTTTAGAGCTCTGGGGATTAATCCTTAACCCACACCCAGAATCTATTCAGCTTTAAGGCAAGTAGGAGGATGTGTTTACCAGCAGCATGGAGAGGAATTTGGCTGCCAGTATGTTTCACAACATTAGGGCACTTTGTAAGAAATGATGGTGCGAATTTCAATGAATAGAACAAATGAGGAATTTACTTCTTTTTTTTTTCCCTTGGCAACAATCCACAGAGGCAGAGTGAAATGAATGAAAAACAGGTTGCCAAGCTAGAGATGATGATAAATAACTGAGCACAGTATGTAAGAACCAAGTATCAGCGAACAGTTTTTAAACAAAAATTTTACTATCAGATACGAGGACAAACGCTGCGTGCACCTTTTTCCGAGCAAAATGGCAAAATATAGTTTTAATTGCTATTTTCCATTGACTTTGATTGGTTCTAATGGGGGGAGGGAGCACTCTCATTAAATTTCCATGAACTTAAACTGATGTGTACAAATGGTCTGGTTAATGAGAGTATTTCCCTCCTACTCTCAGTCAAATGCTAGTGAGGCTATTTATTCTTTATGTGACTTTTTGACAAAGTGGTCAAAAGACTGTAACTTGGACCTGACTTCAGTGACACCTGACTGCATAAAAACTTGTCTCGAGACTTCCCAGAATCCCAGAACAATAAAAAATGAATAGGACTGTGTCTGGCAGACCTTACATAACCACACACCTTGAATAATTCATTATTTGGCCTGTGCACTGTAAAAATATTAACAGTGGAAAGAGAAAGGGTCTGGATGGATTTGACTTGGACTTGTCTCAAATCGAATCAATTGAGATGTCAGTAGCAGCTGCATCAAATGACTTTACACTTGATTTGAACTCGTCTTGAATTACTTGTTTCTTGATACTTGAATGAGACTCAAGTTGAGCTTGTTCTGAATGACTTGGCACATGACTTGGACTCGTCTTATACGACTTGACTCGACTTGCACAACTCAGATGAGTTGACACTTGACTTGGACATCTCAAAAATGACTTCACACTTGGACGTCTTTAATAAATGTGCCTTAGGTGACTACGCTTGGCTTGTGCTTGTCTCAAATGACCTGAGAGTTTGTCAATGCCATTTGACTTGACTCATTTTAAATTATCTTTGTGTTGACTCAAACTTGAGAGTAGTTCATTCTTGACTTGGACTTTTCTCAAATGATTTTAAACTTGGACTTCACCTCTGGGCATCGTATCATTTGGTTGAGATTCACACTGTCCACAAATAAAAAGACAGAATTTAGTGCAGTATACTGTAAAAAGCTGCATGACTGCTGCACCTTGATTAACTCTCGTTCACTCAGTTCCCTGAAACGTCCATGTAATAATGTGAAGGTGATCATTTCTGTTTACCAGTAAGTTCACATCATACAAAGCTTTGTGCTTTATCAACAAACACTGATTTCTTTATTTACACTTAACTAAATTTAACTTTTCATTTCCTATATTTTTCATCATAACTAACCGCCGTAAACTCAGCTGTACATATATAACTGCAGAATTCATATTTAACACACACAATCCAAAAGCTTTTTTTGTACCATCTTGATCTCATGACAAACACATAAATGCAAATCCTGACAGTATCTGACACACAAATCAGACCATTTATTGAAGTTTTTTTAATGTTCATAGTTTTTAAAGATTTTAAATTAGAAGTCATGCCACGAAACAAAACAAAACAAATCAAAACCAAACAAAAGCATTTCATAGCAAACAATTCCCTCTATTTTTCAGAAGCTTTTGGCACAAAGTACAAAGTAGGTTCTTGTTGGGGAAGTGTGGGTGTGTTTTCAAGTGTGTTTTGCTGACAGGCAGGTTACAGGTCAATGAATCTTTAAAGGAACGCAAGCATTCAAAAATATCAATGAGGAAACAGTTCACACGGCACACTTTACCACACTGGGAGATCATAAATCAATATAAACACGATACACAAACCGTGCTTGATGCTATGGCAACATTCAGTAGAGATGTGTGTTTGCTAACTTTTTTTTTAATTGAATGACTTTGTAAGTTTGAATTTTGATTCTCTTTTTACACATTATATAAACTGGATTCAATTGGATGCAAATCAATATGGTAATTGTTGGGACAGTGTCTTTCTATACCGTAAACAGCATGAATAACAGAGTTGTTTGAGGATGGAAAATCACAAGAAATGGAAGATTTTTTGGTTAATTAACTGTCTGCAGTCCCCAGACTTTTAGCTGTTTATTTAGGCCTTCAAAGCCTTTGCTCTCAACCAGTTCCACGGTGTTTCCTCTGCCATTTCTTCATTTCAGTTTCCTTGGTGATGGAGAATGAAAGGTGTAGAACACAACATCATTACGACCCGTCCAAATTGGGGCCTTGACCGCTTCGCAGTTACCTTCTCTTTATGTCTATCACCTGTATCAGCCAATATTCAGTGCTGTGTGTGATGTTAACACCTACACCTTTCCTTTGGGGAGAGACTTGCAGGTGTGCCAAAAGACTGAGGACATGAGGACATCAGAGTGTCTGACATCCACAGAAAAATGAAAACTAAACCCATTCTCCAGTATAGCTTTTACAGTGAGCCATCTGCACAGGAAATATATAGTTGAAGTGCAACACACATTTTAAAATCAGGTGCCTGTGCATTACACAGAAACACAGAATTAAAATTTGAGAGAAATTAAATTATCGACTGATGTATGTTGTCTTGACTGCATTGCAAAGACACCTCAACAATCCACTGACAGATTACTCTCATTATATATTTACAGTGTATTATATACACAACCTGATTTCCCTGGGTTCCCTAAAAGAGTCCTGCATTTAGTTTTCATAGTAGGTGATTGTTTTCATGGTTTCCCATAAAGTTGAAACATTTGTATGTGTAGGATCGTGATCATCAAACCAAAAATTATTTGAAGCAGTTTCTCTCAATAAAGTGATTTATATATTTACAATTTCTTTTCACCAGTCACTGTTCTGGTCCACATTAGATTCACGTGAGTATCTCATCTTCTCGTGGCTCTGTAAAGAAAATAATTTATACGAGTCCATGTTAGAACGTTGGTGTATTAGTAGATGGGAGCAGCAAAGATGGTGTAGATGTGTTGAAGCGTCACTGAAGTTGGATCTGGTTTAAAGTTTCCTTCTGGCAGTTCCTCTTCCAGGTTCCTGATATAGTGATACTGGTCCTATTCAAACTTTCCCCAAAAAAATTAACACTCAGAAAAAGAGATCCTTTGGTCACTGAAAATGAGAATGGTGCAACCTCATCAAGAAAAATTCGCTCTTATTTTGAGTTTTGTGACTCTCCCCTCCTCCTTCCCCTCACTACACAATTCCCTCGCTGCGTTTGCTCCTCCACACCACTAAGGCTGTCATGAGGAGGGTGACGAGTATGGGCACCACTATGAAGGGACCCAAGATGCGGTTGGGTGGGTCTCTGAGAAGCCGTCCCGACAGTGAGCAGTCGTGGAAGTAGTGTTTGTGGACTCGGATGAAGAACTCGTCCACCAGCCGGTTGGGCCAGAAGCACTCCATCTTCAGCGCCACCAGGTACGTGCAGTTCGTCAGCTCACCGTAGAGTCTGTGTTGTCGGCATAGATGAAAAAAAATAAAGGGTTAAACAATGACACACAGTCAACTGAGCTGAAACATCACAAAACCTCAGAAGGACACTTGAAGCTTACAGTCCGAATTTACAACTTTAAAATTCTCACTTCTTTTAGGCTACACAAACAGCAGGACTCTAGGGATGGCACTTTTCTCAGTTGGTCTGTCAGCCCACTACTCAGGCTCAGTGTGGTGCCCAGACAATGTCTCCCACTCTAATTCCATCACATATCTTGTACAAGATATATAAGACACATTTTTGCTTTTGCTTTTTAAAAAATGTATGAACTCAACAACGTACTTGTTGAACTTTGGTACATAATACATGCATTCATGGTTAATAATTCTGATTCCCTGACCTTTCATCTATTGTCATCATCTGGTCAAAATCTCATTTTACACTGTTTTATACCCAAACACCTTCCAAAATCATAACATTCAGTCTCAGCAGTACGTTTTGTTAAGTCTAATTAGCATATGTTTGTATGCTTAAATTAACATTGCGAAAATAGCATTTTACCTGCAAACATTAACATGATGCATTGTCATAGTTTGCTAATTTGGGAACTTGGCTCAAACCATCATTCTTGTGTGGCTGTACTACGTAAATGACAGCCTAGATTAGATGCTGGCTACCTGCTCGCATGGCTGTGGCATTGTTCTGGCTGATATATTACATCTGTCTGACATGAAACAAAGCTTTTATCAAGAAAAAAAAATTACAAGATGACTTGAGATAACGTTTCTTCATAACTCATAACTGTAGGCCGATACTTATGAGTCAAACATTTATGATCATCCCAGTCCTCTACGTGTACCTATTTCTCCTGCATCCAGCTATGATAATTTTTCATTTGCCCCCAAACACAACCCAGACCTTGACCCGCACCAGTGAAATATTAGTGTTATTCACAGGTGAGTGGTGATAATGGTGTGTGTGTATATGTGTGTGCGAGTAGTTCACCGGGTCACAGGGCCATAATTGAGATTATTACCCATGATTATGGCTAAGTACATAAACTACTCAACACAATAAGGTCAGACACATCAATATATGCCATAGTATATGTAAGATTCAGGACTCAGAATTCAAACACTTACACAATAATAGTTGATTGACTGGAGTTCATGTCATAGATTATCAAAATCCCCGATTCGATTATGGGCCAAATGCTGTAGATCTCATTTTCAATGAGATTTTTTCTTAAGTTGCAATGATGTTTTTTGGCCACCAGAAAAACTCCAAGCCAGGAATCTTAATAGAATAAGTCGTATAGATAATAAATGAATGAATGGATAGATGGATTTAAAACAGGTACAGAGCAAAAGTAGCATTCATAAAGAATCACATTATGTCTCAAATCTAATACTAACTCCACTAAATATATGTAGCACTTAAATGTTTCACCGTGTTCAGCAGCTACTTTCTAACTTTGAATGCCTTTCATTAGGTTCTCTTTGGTATCGTCCAACAGATGTATCAGCTGCTTTTGTTGCTGAAAAACAGCTGCCTGCTGCTGCTGAAAACAATGTTAATGAGAGACTGAATCAAAATGGTAGAACCACAACAACGTTCAACCTAAGGAGAGCTAAAGTTGGGTGACAATTCTCTACGGGTTTTTCACTGCACGTAGGTCAACACCTCACATTACATGTGGTCAGCGTATGCCTTGTTAAATAATCAAGCTTTAACATACAAGTATTTTCTGTAGTAAAGAATATCTACAGTGCTCATTCTCTCTGGTTTGCACCATATACGTGATTAATATTCTGTAAGCTTTCGAAGACGCAGCCCGACGTGAGGTCTTTCTTTGTGGAAGTGTCAGGTGTAAACAGCTCAGAGCTGCTTGGCATGAGACCAGCGTTCACTCCGTCTGGGTGTGTACTTTCTTCCTCTGCTATTTCCTTGAAGTTTTACAAGTCAGCCCTATAAGAGACCTGCTGCTGGTCTAATGAGCACTGAGGTTACTGGGGCTATTTATGAGTCACCAACTAAAAGAAGTCCCAGTTGACTTGAGACAGAGGTGATGTGCACAAAGACTTGTAGTTGGTTCACCTCATGTTGAGCAATAACAAAAAGCTCAAGTTAAATTTTTCTGACCTCACAAATTAACTAACCTCACAATTATAGTCACATTTGACCATTACTGTATGTCACCAGGCACTGTGAGCCTTATCCAGTGATTCTTTTATTCCAGAGATTCTTTTTATATTTATTATTATTTATTCTTTCTCTTCTCTCTGATGACTTTGTAGGCGAGCGAGCAAGTAAGAATTATATTACATGGTTTTTAACATGTATATGTTTTTTACTGTGTTGATTAAATTACACCTGTCAGTGCTTTTACAAGCTTCTTCTCTAAATTTCTGGAAATAATCCCCTCATACATAAAATAGCATAATTTCTTATATGTATGGCATATATTTCCTTTTAATCATTCAACCCTAATAAAGTATATTTAGAATTAGCTTTACTTTTTTTTAGATGGACGTGTTTGTACTTGTGAGGCAGAAGGAACATATGCATTATTCAAACATTTCCCATAACGGCGTTAAATACTTGTCTATTTTAATCCTTTTTTCTCTTACTGTTGCTCTCTCATGCTGATATCCATCCTAACATCAGATGCCTTGACCAATGATTTCACCACCGACAGTCTGTTTTAGTTGTATACGTACTACAACAAACAGCAACAACTACAGCAGTGTAGCAACAGGGTTTCAGGGTTTAGAGGCTGCTCTAGGTGCAGTGAGTGACATGACTCCAGCTGCATATACTGTAACACAACTTAACAAAGTCTATTTAGTTTACTTGCCGTAGATCAATCTACAGCTATACTCCGCTCCATCAAATGCTTTTTGTACAGTACGTCTGCCAATGTTTGATGTGTCTATTCCAGATTAGCCATTTAACTTTAAACCTCAGAGACAGAGAAGAGAAGATTTACAGTGATGTGTCATCTTATGTAGACAAATTATTAGGACAGCGTCATCCACCTTAGAGCTCCTGACAACCACGCTGATCTTCTGGAGAAGGCATTTCTTTTTAAAGGTCAAAGAATTAAGTGGAGGGGAAAAATAGCTGGAGGTGGATAAAAAAATAAACACACACACACACACACACACACACACACACACACACACACACACACACACACACACACACACACACACACACATTCAATAATATAGGTATTTTCAGAATTGCTTATAGAATTGAAGTTGCATTCCCTGTTTCCTCCTTTTTTACTGACAACCCAAATAATAACACTGTAGCTTTATTAAGATGACATGCTTGGTCTGCACTAAAGGGCAAAATCAACATATGTAGGTAAGTTAAAATGAAAGTAATGATGTAATCACATGGCGTTTTCATGTTTTTTGGGAGGAAGAACCAAGAAACAAGATAACCGTGGACCAACCGCATATCATTCCAACGGTAATGTATGGTGGAGGGAGCATCATGTTCTGGGGATCCTTTGCTGTCTCTGGAGCTGGAAAGCTTGCCATTGGGAATAGAAAACTGAAAGAAAGTGAATAAACGTTTGTCAAGGTATCCAGCAGGATAATGTCAGAGTTACTGTCTGCAAGCTGAAGCTCAGAAGAAGTGACGGACGATGCAAGATGGAAGTGACTCAAACACTGAAGTAAATGTACTGCAGAATGGGTATGGAGATGCAAAATGCAGCTTTTGGAGTGGTCCAGTCAAAGCCCAGAGCTCATCCCAAGTTTTCTTGTGACTGTATATCATAATTATAAGTAGCTGCATTAGGCAGGCATAATGTGTGATGTGTTGACTGTTGAGCACAATCTGAATACATAAAACCGGGATAATGAATAAATAAAACTCACACAGTCCAACAGAGCCGCGGCTCCAGTGACGTGAGAGATGACCCAGCACTGCTCTTTTATTCCACTGACTGACATTCATAGAGTCAAGTGGGGAGACAGATAGTAGCTGGGTGGATAGAATGATGATTCTACGAACTGTAGTGTTTTCGTTAACACCAAAGACAGAGACACAACAACAGTGAGCTCTGTCCGTTATCCACTGTAACTGGAACAAGTAACTGTAAAATTCACAAGCATACGTTACTGACAAAACCTCCATCTCTGCCTCACATAAGCTTCAGCTAAAATGGACAGGTTGAGGAGCTCTTCAAGAGAAAATGTTCAAACACTTTGAAATGATATTTCTGTAAACGGCCTAATAGCATGCGGTCACCTTCTATTTTCTGCTGAGTTTGAATATGCCCTATTTCTCTAAAGGTCTGAAAAAGTGAAATGTCACTCGGGAAATCCACTTAAAGCAAAGACAAAAAAGAATTATTTTTGTCTTGTGTGATACTGCCCTCATGACTACCTCTGAGTCATATAATATTTAGGAGCAGTTTATATTTAGCACTGTTAAACTTCTCTTTGAAATCACCATCGCGGTGGAGAGAATCTCTGGGGTCAGGCTGTGATGTAAGGCACAGGCTGAGGTGTTCGCCCTGACTTTGTGAAAGGACAGAGCCTTCTCATATGTTTTAATGAGGCCAATCTGGCTGGTTGCTGGGTGTGACGTGCGCAGGCATGTGGTGTTTGTTGAAGATCTTTCTGAGCTTCTCCAGCCAAATATTGATCTGCGTGAATGAGTTTCCTCAGTGTTGAGGCTTCTGCCTTCGATATTTATGGCACAATCCAGGAAGGCCAGACAATGTCCGTCTCTGTGAACTTGAGGTTACTGTCCACAAAATTGATGTGTTCTCTGAAGGTTTCCACCTCCTGTCTTCCTGTAATTTTAACCCATGTATATCCAAACACCTAAAACCAGTGGCTGGTCCCTTCTTTTGGACACCCTTCGCTTATTCGATATGCCTATTCATTTGCTGATAATTACAAATGACAGTTCTTGATCTGCCCTATAAATCCTAACAACTCAATTAAGGCTTGGCAACCTAGAAAGATGCCCCGAACCTTTTTGTATTGAATTAGTGGAATAAAAAGATGCACTTGTAGAAAAGGCTCACGTGTGACACGGTACATAAACATCTGCTACCATCTGATGTTTACTGTGTGCCAGCTTTTTCTCAGATCCCCTTGTTTTCAAAAAGGAATTTCCCTTATTTGAACTTTCTGTCATCTGTGATCGGTAGAGTCAGCAGCCTCTAAATGTGTCACTATTCCTCAAACAACAAACCCATGGAGACAGATTTCAGGTCAGCAGTTCCCATTAGGTTTTTAATTGTCCATGTTCAGTCACGATCCATCTTCCTGTTTTTCTGGCAACACTATACAGCGCAGGCAAAGGCAGCAGAAGCTAAGGAAAGGCTGCTTAAAGATAATTGTCGTGTTACAGATACACGTACGCTGACTTTCCACTTCTCAGTAATGTTGAAGAATGTATCACCACCTTAAACTGGATCTCATGTCAGCATTTTGGGCCATCACAAAAAACCCCCCCTCAACATTTGCATTTCCTGTTGGGAAAGTTTCCGTCATGGCTTCTTGAAAAAAAAATCACCTCAGAGAGAAAAGCGAGAGATTCTTCTATCTGCAACCAAAGCAATCTAAAAAAACAGGCCACACTGTCACCACTGAGCACATCAGACAAAGTGTTCTTCTCTTCCTTTCTACTTTGTTATTCTGCTAACCTCCCGCATCCCTTTGCTCCTGGGGGAGAGTGAACGTCTGAGTTAGTGCACAGTGTGTGTCTGTCTTTATCTCTCCTACATGAGAGCAAAAGTGATAAAATATTTTTTGCAGTGATGGTCTTTTCAAAGTTCCTTGTGTAGTTTCCTGCGTAGCTGTTTCTGGGCCTGAGACAGACACACACATGGTTTTCTGTCTGTTCATACTACAATTCTTATTTTTCTTTTCTCTCCTTCTGCTTCCAATCAGACAATATCAGATAGTGAACAGATGGAGCCTGGAGTGTGTCTGTTGACATTTTTGAAACGTGTATTTGTGTGCGTGAAAATCTGCGTGTGTACCTGCACGCATATGTATTTGTGTTTGAGTGTATTTGTATACACTGTTTATCTCAACGTATAAATTTGCTTTTGTGGGTGTGTTTATACAGTTTATACATATGTTTTTGTGCGTGAGCAGATGACTCATGATTCGTGGGAGTGTGTGTAAATGTTTGTTCTGTTTCTGCTAAAATATCACTGCCAGACTTGGACGAATAAACTAACTCAAATGCAACACTATGGTTATTTAAACCATTAAGCATTAGCATTTACAAATGCTGACCTGCCTATGACAGACGCTGTCAAACAACGAGAACAAAACCTGTCAAGGACCACGACGCATGTGTGTATGTGAATGCATATCAGTGATATCTTTAAGACACCAACTGCTGATCAGTCGAACTGTTTGTATGTATTGTATTGTGGTGTGTGTGTGTATGTCTCCTCAGAGACTGACAAAAACTGGGTTCCACAGCACTACAAGTGGTCAAAATTTCACAAGGTATAAACCTCATTTCCAGAAACAAATTGCAGTAAAAAAGATTTAAGTGTCACAGATTCTGGCGGTAGCACATTTTGACATGAGCTCTGGCTTGAATTGATGTATTTCTGACTGTTTCACATGCAGTGCTGCCTGCAGGTGTGAAGGTCACACACAGTACTATGTAGATTTATGTAAATTATTTGCAAGCTTAGAAATACTAATTTCTCCAAAAATTTAGAAATATTATTGTTTAATTGATTGATTTGCTTATGAATTTGGGGAGCGATGACTCATCTTTGCTTGCAAAGACTTACTGTAGCCTTTGGTGGATGATTCTTTTATATGATGCCCTCACCTGTTATAGATCAACCTGTTCATTTTGGAATCATCATTTATGGAATAATCCAGGACTTTACATATTCAGTCAAACTTTGCTTCTGTCCCAACTTTTGTAAGTGTGTTGTAGATATCAAATTCTATATTTTCTTATATTTACAATAAATGTATTGGTCATTGAAAGCATCTTTTTTTTGTAAATTTTTAAAAAGTCCCTTATTTTCTGTAAATGAGGGTTATATCTTACTTATCCCTTTCTGACAAATTTGAGCCATATAATAGGAGATTTTGTAACAGTCTTGCAAATTTGCACTGGAAGTTTCAGTTTTCCACATCAGACTTGCATACTGAACAATGTTTTGCTTTCGAACGAGTCACGATGTCAAAAACTCTTGTTAAACTCACATTTAAAATGAGCAGGAGAACTTCCCCTGAATGTGAAACAGCTTTCCCTCAAAAAAAGCTTTATAGTGTCAAACTCAGCACAAACAATATTATAACCATGGATCTCAAACATCTAAGTCAAGAAACAATAATCAAAACACAGTTTTGGCTACAAGGAAGCTAGAAGAAAATAGTATTTTATTCATGAATCACATTGTTTGCAACTTAAGGCATAAAAAATAGAGGCATATAACTATATTATTATATAGACTATATAATAATAACTTAAGACCATTACTGTTTCAACATCACTTACATTTACTCAGTTTATCAAAACTTATGTAAGAATCTGATTGTCATCAGAGGAAGAAAACAAATTAATTAATTAATCTGTTTAGTGTTTGTGTCTGATTATGAACAACCATACTATATCATTGTGAAAAACTGAAGCACAATAAAGGAAAGACAATACTACTGGAAAAACTCATGCCAAATTTCTTTCCTGCTTCAAACGAAACCCCAGTGGGAACAATGAGTCGCCAAAGTCAGTGTATGCAGTATTGATGCGGAGGCTCAGAACGAGGAGACGGTTCAGTTAGAGCAGGTAAGCACCTCTTGTTGTGTGTTACTCTAAGGACGTCAGTGTCAATATACCCAAATCAATCAAACTGGAGGTATACACAGCTGTGTGCAAATGCCAATATGCTAAAAGAACATAAAGCAAGTGCAGCAGGAATATAAGGGAATGGGCTTATAAATGTTTTCCCAATAACAGAATAAGAGAAAAGGAACTGTGTGTGTCAGACTGAACATAGAAATCAGCAGCAGCATTTTTTACAGTGTGGCTGTGGTGACGACTGTGTTCATCAACAACTGCTGCTTTAGGTTGGCTGAAAGATGCTTCTGCTCTCTGTTCTGTCATGACTCAGTGTCTGCCGTGACGAGCTAATGCAGATGAAAAACCCACCCTAGCTGAGGCAAATGTTCCAGTCCTTGTCATAATGCTATCAAACATGCACCGCTGTAGTCGCTGAGCAATCCAGGCAAAGATAGATGTTACGAAGTCATTAGAGCTGTAAAAACATACGGCAATCCATTTCTAATCACAGACTAATCAGCCGTTTAATCGCAGAGGTCCACAGACAGGGTACTTGCGTTTGCTTTCCACACTACTGATCCCACTGGATTTTTCTGGCCTGGGTTTGCACATAACCCAATCTAAGCTCACCCACAAAAGGGTTTTTAAATTATTACAGACGGCTGACAGACACGCATGACTGACTTACCAGAATTCCCTACAATAATCACAGGAAGAAAAAAAACTGCTCCAAGAAAACAGGCCTATTTTTAAACTGAGGGCATGTGGTTTGAAAAAGACGAACTGAGAGAATTAGACCTTAACTAGACTCAATCACACAGATAATCCCTGTCTTTGGATTAATTGGAAGAAACGTTGAGAGAAGAAATGTTGGGAGAGAATTTGTGTTGTGTTTACACAGCAAATGAAAATGAATTGACTGTGGTTTTTACTGGAGGAGTTCTATGCGTGTTTTAAGCTGCTGCCACTCTGAAGACTGTAATGTTTAATAATGTGCTACAGACAGCTGACTAACCCAACAGACAGGGAGGAAGGATGAACAGATAGGGCAGGCCTACAGGGTCCTTTTGCTGAGGCTGGCAGATGGATTGACTAAAGCAAAACCGTAGTTAATAGACCCCATACATATTTATTACCAACGGATTATCTCAAGTTGTTGATGTTAAAGTTTTCAGAAAGAGACTGAGGGCAGCTAAAGTTTAGTTTTTCGTCAAATGCATAATAATTTTGTTATTGAGCTCCACTTTTGCATGTTTACTATTGTTAAATCTGGAGGACTCTAAGTGAGGACTATAAGGACAGATCATTCGTATATTGGTATAATGTCACAGAAAATGATATTTTACAATAGTGTAAATATGTAAACAGCACAAACAAGAGTGAAGAGTCACGATTTGTGAAGTCACAAAGCTGGATCAGTAGACAATTGCACATCGATATCTACCTAAAGATGGCATCCGATTCCATTAGGCAGTGTCCGTTCTGTCCTAGAGAAACTATTGCATTTTATTTATACATTGCTTATGAATTAAACTTTTTATTTGTTGAAGGAAGGATGTCACAATGTTTCCTTCAATTCTTGTACAAGCTTTTGGTAGTAACCTAAGCAAGAAAGGTCACAAATACAAGTTGCTCCAATGAGTTTCCTCTGTAGAGTAGAAGGTCTTCGAGATAGGGTTCAGAGTTCAAAGGGAGCTTGGAGTAGAGCTGCTGCTCCTTTGCATCAAAAAGAACCAGCTGCGGTGGTTCAGACATCTCATGAGGATGCCTTCTGCATGCCTTCTGTTGGAAGTTTTCCAAGCAATGCGTAGCAATGTAGCGAGCTCCCTAAATGCTAGTTGAATCCTGGATGTTTGCTGGGAATCACTCAGGATAGATCAGTTTAGAAAAGCAGGCTGAGCTCAAGTAGTCTTCCCTGGTGCCAACTGAGGTCATTGAAATGACACAATAGCCAGGGGTAGATGGTCTGAACGAGAACGCTAAGAACATCAGAGCATCCACGTGATATAGAATTCCATGTTTATTTTCCTGCTACAGCATTACAGGAATGACAAGTTGTCGTATGAGCTACATGTTGACATTTATTAGGTTTCACTGTTCATATGAAGTTGTTTTTTACATTTTTATTGTGGTCATTGAAGGACAGGTTTTTCAGGGACACAGGTTTTTGCCTGAAGGCGTTTTCTTCTTTCTTCTTGTTAAGTCTCAGATGCATAATAATATGAGCTGTGCCCATCAGCTTATAGTGAAGAAACTGTGATTTTGTCTGCTCAAGATGCAGCTGGCACCAAGTAACTGGCCATGACAGCTGCATACTAAGTCAGTTTTATAATCACCATCTATGACTTTAACTTTTTTCCTAGTTACTCTTTTGTTGTTTTTTATATTATTATTTTTCAAAGTATTTCCTCTATACCATTTCATTTTTAACTCTTTTCTCTTTTATATTAAATATCTATTGTATACATAATTTAAGCTTTACCACAAAGGAGTGTTCATAAATGACCCGCTTTAACAAATGTCGACTAAATCTCTGCACATCCTTCTGGTGTAGCCAGACTGTAGCCTGAGCTCACATGGCAGCTACAGGGTCCCAAAGCTATGAAAACTTTGGTGAGAGCTTTAACAGCTAAATGAGAACATAGCATGATGGAAGTAAAAGATGGATGAAGTGTCAGCCTGTTAGCACTTGTCTCTGTCAGGCACCGTGTGTCAACGCTGTACATGAAGAGTGTTACCTCAGTAAAGTCAGCAAACTATTTGATAACCGCTTCCTCACCACAAATCAGCTTCCTTTACATAATGGCGCTGCTTCTGTTGACAAATGTGATACTTATGGTTTGTGCTAGAGCTGAATGATTGTGTATCATCGTCAGCATCTAATTTGAAAAAGAACTGCAACAAGTTTGATTCATATCATTTGTAATGCACTTATTTATTTGATGTAGAGACGTGTTTAAAGATGATGAAAATGCAGTGAGTGCTGAGTGCTTTAATTTATAACGCAGTGCCAGCGACATGCTGGAAAATGTTCAAATCAGACCTAGATGGTGCCATGTTATCATTCCTGTCTCTAACTCGATGTTTGTCTTTCCATCTGCCTTCCATCTGCAAAGCCAACTTGTCATACTTTCCATCTGCTTAGCATCTTGTCTGTACCTAAGTGCTAGCTGAACAAAATGATTAATTCCAACAAACTGGTTCTCTGAATAATCATTCAACTGAACTAACAGATCAGATACATTCACCCAAAGGGTTTATTAGCAAGCAGCAAACATTTGAACATTTATTGGTATGCACTTAGTGTACGTTGGTATTGGAGTTTGGGACATATTGCATTTAAACTACTGTCTGTGGTGACACAAGGAAGCAGCTTGATTATGTCACCACGGCTGTACAGAAATACCTGAATAATCATAATGTAATAATCTTTAAACTATTTTTTAGCTACATTTAATTAATTGTGATAACCCAGTTTGTATACTTTCCCAGGTTTCCACTAAAAACATAGAATAATTAATTATATTAGCAGACTGGTGAAACATGAGTGATATACTCCATCACAGTAAACATCAAGTATGCAGATGCAGATGTGGTGCAATCATTTCAGGATTTAACCTGAATTACCATGCAACCTCAAAGTAACACTGACGAAACAATATTACCACTCGTTCTTCTCCGTACCTGAGCACTGTGAGAGATGGGGGGTAAAATATACAGATAAAATATACCCGTCCAAAATACTCTCCAAAGTCAGCTGAGACTAAATTGAAAAGTTCAGATGAGCTTAATGCAAAAAAATGTCGGGTCTCTGATTTACAATAGCCGACAATAGCCACCTTAAAGACATTTGCATCTCAACTGATTGGAACTACTACTACTACTGGAACTGTCATAGGATTGAAATTGATTTCCTCATTGTGTCATTCTTGGTGCTCATGCTTCCTTACAGGGTCTAAAGGTAGCTCTCATTTACAAATACTTCTGAATGGGAATCACGCCAATATTGAGTGATGAGTAATAGTGCAGTGATCACTGTAGGACATGTTGATTTACTTCTCTGATTGCATGCTTGATTTCATTTGGACATTGTAACATATTGGCAGAAGAACCAATAGTGCCATGAGAGATTGTGCAGTAACAATAACTGCTTGGGGGCCTTGGGAAGATTAGAGATGTCACTAAATTGAATGGGAGCAGATAAACATGCAACACTAGGGTACAGTATATTATACAGTGGAGACTAAATGAGATTAGATAAAGCAAATCAAAAGCCATTAAGGAATGCACCAGAAGAGTACTTAATAAGGAGTATGGGAATAAAGCAAGTAACAAAATCTGACTGAAACACTGAAAGATAAGGCACATGGTGTTATCATTAAAGACAAGATAACTATCTACCTTTATGACATACTGTTCAAATACATTATGTTCTACTGCAGAAGAAAGGCAGCCATGTAACCTCAGCCTTTTTCTCAACGCTTGTAAAGTATAATGGAGGAAGGTACAGTATATTCTAGGAATGTACGCATTTAATAATGTATACTGCAATGACAAAAAGCAGCAGTTCAACACACAGACCTGGACAGAAGCACATAGAAGGAATCTGTTCTCTTAGAATCTTTCATCCCACTTGTAATTTCTGTTGTTTTCCATTGAGCAAGCAGGAATGATAGGGATTTTAACTAGGACCAAGAGAGGGTGAAGGACAGCTCAGCTACTGTATAGTGCAATTTTAAGAGTTTTATGAGGTGGGAGCAGTGCATAAACTCATGCTGATGTGACAGAAGTAAGTGACAGCTGAGGACAGAAGAGACGAGAGAGCTGGGGAAGCTGCTCTCCTTGTGCCAGCTAGGAGACACTAAGAGATAGAAAGGCGAGAGTCCTGACACACTCACGTACACAGAAGCCAAATGTCATTTGAACTAAATTAGAAATCCCCAGTGGCATCTTGGCCAGGATATAGCCTTTCCTCATAGGGGGAGCAACTGTCCTGATATGTGACCTTTTCTACTCAGCAGAACCATTTGTGACATTTCTATCTTTCATTCACTAGGTTTTTATGTTGTTGTTCTTTGCCTGCTTTTCCAGTTAGAACAAAGAAGTTTAAAACCACCAATTCAGGAAAAAAGTAACTGCTGAAAAAGTTAATACGTACAGTAAATATTTTGGAACAATTGCTGAACAGTAACTATAGAACAAGGTCTGGGCTTTAATTGAAGCAGTAACTTTTTCACCATCTCAGACCATGGTATCTTTTGAATTACATTGATCTGTCAGGAACTGGGTACAAATAACTAATCAGAGGCAACAGAGGTTGGTAGCAGCAATATTTTCTTTCTATAGTCTCTGAAGACAAATATACAGAATATATAAATGAATCTCAATGATAGTAGGTTATATGTCACATATTCAGTGTCTTATAAGCTCTGAACATGTAAACATACATATACCTGTAATGCCAAGTAAGTTTAAACATGATAGCTACAGAGAAATGTAGTTTTCCAAGAAGCGTACTCCATTATTTAGTGGACCTGAAGTTGACGTTTAAGCTACATTTGCTCAGAGCAGTGTGGAGGAGCACTTTTGTGACTTATTTAAACAACAGACAGGTGTCTAGTTAAATATCTGCTGTCAATCCTTAACACGTCTGTGAATATTCTCAGTCATCCAGGTCATGAACTAGTGGCAACTGTATTCAAGCTATTTCATCACATTCTTCTTTCAGTGTTGAGTATTGGCCATCATCTGTGTTGTAACATCATTCAAGGTAAGTGTTGCGATCTGGAAGAATTAGTAGACAGAGGCCTCCAACCGTGCTTGTCTTAACAGGTTGACATTGATTTTTAAATGCAAGCTACACAATCACCAATCACAGCTGTGATAAGCAGTATGTTACTATCACCTGACTAGTGAGGTCCAGAGACAACAAAACATAAATTGAAAAGAAATAAGTTTTGTAACTTTGTCACCTGACAAAAAAAATAACTGCTGCTATGTAATGTAGGCTATGTAATGAGTAGTGCATGACTTGTTACTACTGTGTGCTGCACAGTGGCAGATTTGAAATAATAAAGAATGCCTTATTAAGAAAGTGTAATCAGTAATATGATATCTTCTAGTTTGTTCCCTAGAAACTCAACATTTCCCGCTGTAGTACATAGTTCTCATTTTGGATTTATTTTGGAACTACTCATTATTGAATCATTAATCAACCAAGTAACATTTTCGTGTGTCATATTCGACCTCAAAATGATGATGACTGTTGCCTAGAGTTCTTCATGAAGTGATTATGCATGATTCCTACCCAGTTTAACTTTGATGTAGTCATGTAGTTAGTGGTTGAGATGCACCAGCCAAAGCAATTTGTTGTGTACCGTGTTAACACAGAAATGACAAATAAATAAATTAATAAATAAATCACAAATTGTAAGAAACCATAAAGACAACATGCCACCTGAATATAGCATGCAGCATGTCATCTGCATACATGACATTTTCCATACTCTCTTGTTTTGGAGAGTACTTCTCCTGTTGGCAAAAAAATAACCACTGAGAGAGAAGAAACAACCACTAGCTACGTTTGATAGTTTAAGTTCCTCTTATTAGTGTAGAGGCAGTGCTGCTCATGAGAGAAGAATAATAAGGTTAAAGGTCATTTAATTGTGCTCTCACTCCAAGACAGGCGATACAGCCATGGTGAGGAGAGCTGTTATCATTCAGTGGTAAACGAGAGCAGCAGCATGAGATCATCACAGGTTTCAGACCGGGGGTTTGAAGGTTTCAATCCAAAACAATCTGAATTTTGAAATGACAGTTAAGTGGGGATGTGAGGTTTTGTTATTTCTGTAATTTAGTTGCACTAATTGCTGCCACTAACTGACTCTAAAATTGTAAAAGCCATTAAGTAAACCTGTGGCGCCAGACATCTTTCATAGTGAGTGCAAAGATAATATTTGTGCATGTACTAACGATCTTTGTTTATGCCAACGGCATACAGCTTTAGTTCCTGACACTAAGTATCTCTGCATATGCCTCTTGCCCTTTTCTATGTTTCCACTCACTCTCTTTCTCTGTGGTCTCTCAACCAGCATCTAATCAGCTGTTGGTAGGTGACCAAAAGTTAGATGATTATATAGACCTCCAGCTAGAAATGAACACATGTAAAATCAAATATTTAAGGTTCAATGATGAATAAATACAATATTTGTGGTATGTTGAGGTCACTGTGCTAGAGGCTACAACACATTTTAGGTGTTTATTGTTTATTAAAACTAACAAAGAGGATTTTAAATGGGAAGCTCACGTTGCTATTTCTGTGAATGCAAATCTGACTGCATTTGTGTTGTGTTGTGTTGTGTTTACTCACTCAACTGTGTCCTCCCAGCTACACCAATGTCTCTGATCCAGTTCCTGCATGTCCAGTCTGAATTTGGCCAGGCAGAACTCTTCAATGGCATTTTCATATTGTGGTCCACAACCCAGTGCCAACACACACTGAGACGCTGCTGAGAGAAGAGGGAGGAAAGAGAAAGGGTTGAAGGGTAAGATAGAAAAATGGCTTACGATGGCTTTGACAAAGGCAATGGCAAAAAGCAAGCACAGAAAAGGACTTCAATTTGAAAGTCGCAAAGACCTTAAACTTTTTTCCTCCTAGCTATTGGACCTGAAACACCTGCTGCTATCACAGTGTTAGCTATATCACTGACCCCTAAAACCACACACTCAGTACTGAGATATTTCCTACTTGTCAGTGAACCTTAGAACAATTTAGATGTTCAATTTAGATTTAATTTTTAAATGATTTTTAAATGATCTAGATTGGCTCTCACCTGACAACCTCGAGAAACCCGCACAAATCTATGAGACAAACTCCTTTTTATAATAGTAACCTTACAAAACAAATTAAACATATAAAGCTGCCAAATCGTGACTAATTTAAATGTTACTTTTACAGTTATCTTATTACAGTTAATCATTAAACAAAGTCTGCGCTGCCAATTCGGGGTCTGGGGATGTAGCAGCATCACAGCCAAAGACAGTGCATTAGCAACAACAGACAATATCTGTGTCTCCCTGTTGTGTAGAAGCTGCAATTTATCTATTAGTAATCCAATGGGAAAACATACTTGTGTTATAACAAACAAGCAAACAAAACACCAGTCTCCATAATCTTTCCACCTGTGACTTGACAAGAGGTTAAAATAAAATATCCCCCCAGCCGTCTGTGACTTTTCCATTTCCTCCTGCATCGGTATATTGATTTGGACCAAACTCTAAAAATAATGCAGCAAGCTTTTAATCTGAAAATTACTCAGAATGCACATCTGTGTCACGGTGCTGAAGTTTAGCCCACAAGTCTGACTCTGTCAGTGATTCACTGTCTGTGCTGATCCACCATGTCTTCTCCTCCATCATAAGAAGAGGCAGATGGTGGAGGTTAGCATTGTCTGGCTCCACCTATTGTCATTTTTACAAAATCTGTGTTTAGGACATGATTTTCACTCTTGAAGCTGCATGTTTGCAATCAAATTATCCGGTTAAATAATGCATAATAGCATAAATATATAACTGTAGTCAATGCAAACTTCTGTCTGTGGGTTTTCTCTCGGAAAGCACTGCTCTCTGTGTACAAACCGAGCCAACAGCTGGGTTCAGGGGGCTGCATGTGTTCTCGCATGTTGTGTATTGGTGTGAAGCAGAATTCGACACTCTGTCTATTTATAGAATGTTTTGCTCTCTCATCATTATCATTCAAAATGCAAGACACTAAACATTAATAGAAGCCAGAAGAACCTTACAGTTGCATGTGTTTTATTACCATTCTTACCAATTCCCTGAGAACAGTTAAACTGGAAAACTGGAAGTCTGGAGGTATCCGTTCAGGCTGATCCTCTCTGATTTAATTGGATTTACACAGCTCCACCATGATGTGGGTTGGGTGAAGAAAAGTAAAAGATGCACAGCTGCCACCGGAGAAGGTGGGAGAGATGGGACAGATTGAGCGATACTTGTTTAAGTTATGTTGCTAACGTTGCAGTAACATTAGTAACACTAGTTCCAATTACATCATAACTATTATGATAGCTATGAACAACAATAGGAACCTACTGTTAGAACAAAAATGACTAATAACATCATTAATTCAATCAAATATGCTACGTTTGGTTGTCTAGAAATATACTTTTTAGGACATAGGGTTAAAAAAATATGTGTACACGTGCACATGTGTGTGTGTGTGTGTGTGTGCTGGCTTTGGAGCTACACAGCTGTAACCTCTGACATCCTGACCCCGTATGAATTTCTTTACCATATTGGCCTATTAAATGCTCCATATTTGCATAGACATACGCCCATATACACATCTAGTTTAATCTGCAGAAGTCTCATTACACTGTGAAAAATACATAAAGCAGTTAAAACCTCATGTTTTTACACAGATAAGGTTCAACACATGAAAAAGCAAATAGGTTCAGCTTGAGCATCAGGGAAAGATTCAGGTACTACATGTGTGTTTAAAGTGATCACCGAGGGAGGAATGTAAACAGACGTGCAGCAAATGATGAAATGAAAGTCATATGAAACAAAGGGGTAAATATAGAGGAGGGAAATGGATGACTTGAGTGTTTTGACTTTTTAAAATTTGCCTTTCTGAACACACAAAATGCAGATTGTGATAACTGTGCATGTGCAAAACAAGTGTGAACTTCAAACTTGGTTACATGTTAAAATTGGTGCGTTTTATAGAGTCTGTAACTTATTCAGCAGTTCTAGGCAAAAGTTTCCCAAAAAATGTCAAATTAGGACAGGGCCTGATTTTTGGTGCAGTATTTAAATGAAAAATCAACTTAGGCACAATCCAGAACAGAAACCAACAGCCATGACAAATACGTAAGGATAAAAAAATAAATTGATTCAAGTTGTTTTTCTCATGAATCTCTAACATGTTCCTGGGCATCATCCCACAGTGATACATGCTGCAGCAGGAGCTGGCAGAGGAAGCCAGCTCCTGAGAGAAAAATGTAAATTTCAGTGTACTGCTTGATGATGCCTTGATGCAGCAGATTGAGTGTGTTTGAGAAAGTGTCAGCCGTGGCCTCTGCAGCAGACGAGGATAATGTCTTACATGTGTTTTGTTAGCCTTGCTAGCTTGACTCAGTTATACCTTCCATGCAAAATATGACATCCGCCAAACAGACTTATAAGTGTTTCATTTTTAACATGCACAACACATTTAAACTAAGCTACACTAAACTAAAGTGAGCGTCCAAATGATCAGCTAAACTGCCTCATAAATAATGAAGCCTCCCTGTCTACACCTTGCAGCAGCTGTTTTCACATCAGACTCACTGAGGACAGTGGAGACAATGTCAGAGCAGTGGCAGACTGTTGACTTATGAATAATACAGTGTCTCGAAATTGTTCACACGTTACAGCCTGTCACTCTTTCTGGTCGTTCTGCTTCGTCTCTCGCTGGCGTCATTTTCTTAGCAATGATTCACTGAGAAGGAAGTCTTCATCTCTGGCCTCTGATCGAAATTATTTTTGACCACAACTAACCTATCACTGTATCTAACATCAAAACGCCCACATCCCTGACTTTTAAACACTTTTTAGTCATGAATCATCTCAGTTCATGGAGTAGTAGAGGAGAAAGAGAAAAACAAAACTCCTGTGTCTCCTCCCACCTCCCTGACAGCTCAATTTAGATTCTGTAAAGTTACACAGGTTTTATGCATATATTAGTAAACCCACACATTTCAGCTCTTCCTGTACAGACTTGGTGCATTTGATGTTCACACTCAGAAAAGTTTCAACTTGCCAGGCATGATTTAACTTCATAGTCTCCACAGTCACCCCCAAAAATCAGGGCATGTTCCCATTTTAAGCACTAAAAAACATCGCCATTACATTCTGCATCTTCAACCAGCTTAAGCACTGAGCAGAAAACCCTGCAATTACTTATCACTTCTTTTCAAAAGCACATTTCATCCGTTTAAGATGTACAAGTTGTTCTTCCCTCTCCTCTGTCTTGTGTACTCCATGTTTAGACGTGTAATGCCCTGGTGTGTTGTGTAGAACAGCAACTTTCTCCTTGCAGATGAGACAGGAAACAGTCGAACTCTGTGAAAAAATAATCAATCATCATCCTCCTCTCTTGATATTGTCTCTGCTCCAGGTCAACCTTTCATTCGGGGTTGGAAAATGACATTTTGGTATCAGACGCAGCTCAATAAATGTGCCGTGCTATAGTGTTCAGATTCACAAGTTGTGCACTTAATGTACAGTAGTGTGTGTATTGTATGTTGAAATCGAAATAAAGAGCCCCATTTTATGGTCTGATCAGGAATTAATTGTGAGGGGCCTTATAAAACAGTACTGTGATCCAGATGGACAACTGGGTAAAGTGGACGTCAGCACCAGTCCGAGCTTTGTAATAGTTATCATTTATAAACCATTAAATATCAGCTGAGATAGATCCTTAATATGAGATAGATAAAAATGATAAAAGAAAGATAAAATGCCCTTGAGGATTGTTTGACCAACAGTCACAATAAAAATAATTTAAGTTGACTATAATAAATACGGAAACGTATGTAAATATTCTAATATTTAAAATAACAGTGTTTCTGCCACCTAAAAAAGACTAGTCCCTAGTCACCTAATCCTTGTAGCTCTTAGTGTATAGTCATCGTTTTTATCTGGCTACCAGAAGAAAAGATGAAATGAATGAAACACATGCTGAATTCAACAACATTTTAAGCAAATTGATGTTTAATAAAGTTTCTTTTTAAACCAAAGTGGCCAAATGTTCCACTCTTTTAAAACTGCCCATAACCTGTATGATTAATTTTGTTCTGTTAATATTACTTGGTGTAAGGTTCAGGAGGGAGAGCGAACCACAGGCTACAGTGTCACTATCACACATGTTATATGGTCCACTTCACCCTCTTCTTCAGGACATTTATGGCGTAATAACATCACACAAACTAATCACAAACCATCTCTACTGCTGCTGAAGGATTAGTGACTAGGTCATGAATATCACAAAATTTTCTCTACTTCTGTTAAAATGCAGCTCCCTGTAGGGAAAACTAAGAAAAGAGTGGTACTCTGTGGACCTGAACATAAAAAAAATTGTCACCCCAGGGTTGAAGAAAAGGCTGAGCTTTTTGGTGGGTTCAAGGCAAATTCAATAATTATTAAATTAAACAATTAAATTGATGTTAAAGTGCTTTTCCATAATTAAATTTGTTAATGATATATATTCATATATAATGGTTTGTAACAGTACCAATCATGGCTCGATTGACTTGCTAGGCAACCAATATAGGACAAAAATGCTTTTTTGGGCCCCATCTCCTCATTACACATGGTAGTTTCTTTGTTTCCCGAGATGCTACAGTCATTTCTCAGGATCTTCAGTGTTTGTCACTGTAATTCAATTCAATAAACAAACTAAAACTGTATTTAGGTGTGTAAAGCTGACTGATAGGTAGGTATTTAGCTTCCCAGGGCAGCATCTTGCCCACTTGGTAACAGTCCTCTTTCTGGGCTGTAATCTTTTAACAATGGAACTGCTTTAACTGCACAAATATGATATACTGTAAGAAATTAAATGATTTTTTGTCTCAATCTTCCCTCAACAGGTACATCGATCAATTAACCAATTTCCTGAGAACTTGCTGTATTGTACTTCTTTGACATAAATTATGGGGCACCGCAAGCTAAACAGAAATGTCAGACTCATTTTTTCTAGCCATTTCCACAGGGATGTGGAAATTTAAAATGTCAACATCAGAAAACTGTCTCTTCACACCCTGTGAGTGAGTGTGTCAGGTCTGTAATTTTACCTACCAATTAATTATGTTTTTTTACTTCTGACTAAGCAAGTGCTATTTGAGACTAAACGACTGACAACAAACCCCCGAACTACAGATATGTCTTAATATTAGCTGTTTATCACAGCTAGATTAAAATGAGCTGGATGAAAGTGACTCACTCTTCTCTGTGAGGCGTGCATGAATCAGCAGAGAGGAACGCCAGTAGCAATGCATCAGCTGCCATCATTGCATCTCATTACAGTCTTAACTCTAGAGCTGTCACTCACTCACATACGCACAAAATGAAAGCTTTCCTCTTCCTCTTGCTCTCTTTAGTGGCCCTAATCAGACTGCTGGGAACCTGATGGGCTAACGTCTCTGAAAGTATTCACATAATTCAATAGAGAGACAGAGAAGACGGATTTCCCTCATAGAAAGCTCAAAATGAGAAATTTACCCCCTGAGCTATACTGCAACCCACTCAACACACACACATACTTGAACCTATAACAATGAAAGAGCAACTTGAAATGGCCGTTAACAAGCCACCTGCTCCCTTCCAGCGACACTTTTCAATTCAATTCAATTCAACTTTATTTATATAGCGCCAATTCACAACATAAGTCATCTCAGGGCACTTCACAGTGTAAGGT
>JAUYWH010000013.1:21397247-21413047 GCA_034779795.1 Ctenopoma multispine
TGTACTTTATGTCCTGAGCTGTGGTAACACACAAATTTCCCCGCTGTGGGATCAATAAAGTTCTATCTTATCTCTTAATAGGATGGAGATCTCCATCTTTCGCGCTCTCATTTTTCTCTTTGGTACTGAACTCTCATCAGTGAGGTGATGAGATGCTCTGCTGTTGCGCCCGCAGCACTTCTGAGCCTGTGAAAAGCCCAGTCGTTGCCACAAACAGCTGAGGTCTCTTATCTGTGCATGTTATCTGTGACCAGACGTGTCACTGCAAAAAGAACAGAAGAGGATCAGATAGAAACAAGGAGTTGTGTATCTGTATGACATTAACCGTGTGTATGGGGCAGAACGCAGTCCCCTACACTGAGGTAGGTGAGGCTGCCAGAGCTGTAAAGGCCTGTAGGAAGGAGTAATAACACTGGTCCACTTGTTAAAGCACCATGACACTATTGACTGAAAGAGAAGAGAGACAGAAATGTGTGAAATGACTGAGAGAAAGTGGTAACGTCATTCAACACAAGCAGACACTAGAGAGCGTAAGACAAATGATGCTATGGCTGCTGGATTTAATGACTTGAAAACAACCTGATCCCGTTCCCTCATGCCATGGTCTTTTCAGGTTGACTAAATCTGAAAGTCGTACACTGCTGTCCTATTTTTTACCTCTCTCTGTTTCACCTCACCCACGTGTCATCAGCTGAATCTCTTCTTTCTTCCTCCTCACCCTACTCTTCCCAGTCATATGCAAAAGTTCTCAAATTTTCATCAGATGTTCAGATTACACCTGTGATCTGTTCGTACGGGCCTGACGGGCTTCCAGTTACGTGGTCGTGCAAATGGTTGATTGAATTTTTAAATGTTCCAGTTGAGTGGCACTTACTGGCAAGGTATAATTGAACAGAGCAAGAGATAAGCATGAATAATACCATTTAGCTACTCTGGAGTGGCTCTTCTTATTAACAGGAAACATTACTCCATCTGGCAGAGCATGTAGAGTCTTTCCATGCCTTTTATTATCTGACCACTACTGGCAAACATACACCACACGTTTTAAAAGCTAGCTATCAGCTTAAAAAAACACCATCTAATGTTCTCATCTGAGGATAAAGGTATACAGTAAGCTGAACACACCTCGTCACTATCATGTTTATCAAAGTTTATGCATTAATTATGCTTCATGGTTCTGAGGAAAAAGTAACTTTATTACATGTGGGTCAACTGAATGGAATCACAGGACAAACAGTGAACAACGCCCTCGCATGCAATTCACAAATCAATTGAATGATTTTATTTTAAGATACATCTCAACCTTTTGTGCAGTACATCTTTATTCACCCCAAACAAGAAACAACCAACCATTATAAACTCCATCCTTCCAAATCCTGGTTCAAATTTGATTAGCATCAGTCATTTTTGATTTTACTCCGAGTCCAAAGCCAAGTCTAAATACATGTAAACCAGCTGACAAAAATCAGTGTTTAAATTATAGATGTTTCGCTTGCATTTCTATCACAGAACAAATTCTGTTTTAATTAAACCCTATAAAACATTTTCTGTATCTGGATACCAAGATAAATTCTCCTCTATCCTCACATGTTGTTAGTAGTAAAAATGTAAAACTGATGGTGAGAGCGGATCTATAGATGGTCTCCCACTATCATCAGCTCCCAGTCAGCTGTACATTCAATCTGCACAGTTTAGCCACACTTTCAATTTCATCCAGCGAGTTGAAAGGTCGCCTAACTCAATCTCTTCCCTCATCTGAAGCAAGCAAGTGAAAAATCTATAGATGTCCCCTTCCACAGCAAAGGAATATTAAGTATACACTTTCCTTGAGCTGGGAAGTTACTTGTTTTTTTCCCTGCTGCACCAACCCAATTTGTATCCAGTCATAACATGGGCAGAACTGAGACTAACTGGAACATGTAATAATACCAAGTAACGTAAAGGTCTGTGATTAAAGGGAATTATTCAGAAAGTATTCACATCCATTATGTTTTAATACCAGATGTACGTGACTGGTGTCTCTCTGTGTCAGAGGACTCACTGCAGCATTTCCTGAAAAAAAAAATTTAAACAAGCGTCAACTGCAACTTAAGCAGAAATCTATTTTATGGCATTTTATCAGCAAGTTCAAATATTTATTGGAACAACTTATACAAATCTCCTTGGAGTCTTAATGTTAATAGATTAATTCAAACAAGCAAGATTGTAGCACTGCCTGGAGCAGCAGCTTGATACAGTGGTACAGTAATAACTTTACTGTCCTTCACTTTACAATATAGTATGATGAAAAGCACCACAGCATGAACATGTATTTGATTGTCCTGTTGTAATTTACCAAAGGTACAGTCTTTGTAAAGAGCATTAGAAAGCAGTAGATAATCCGCTCCAGAGCCTCAGCATTAGGTTTCATGTACTCCTACAGCATACTTCCTCTAAAATGATCTAAATATAATCGATGCCAATCTGGTAACCGCTTTAAATTGCAGCCGTATGTATAGATGCACAACCACAGATTCCCTTTCTGACACTTGACATCAACTGAGCGTTGGGGGCCTAAATCAAAGGCACTGCCATGATGTGGGAGAATGTGTCTGACTATCTCAGTGCTTCACATGAATCTGTTTACACATACACGGTGTGTGTGAGACTGCGTGTGCTCATTCTTTTGTGTTTTGTGTATGTGAATGTGTGTGAGAAGGATGTGCCAAGTATGAAAGCATGTGATAATGTGTGTGTGTGTGCGCGCACATGGTGTGGCTTTCACTACTAAGACACTTAGATACTTGTTGGTTCTGTGGTGTTTGGATAATTGCTAATGGCTATTCCAATAAGGGCAGTGTACACACACACACACGTACACACATATTCACACACGCTTCACTAACTAGCAGTGCCCCGGCGCTGCTCATTAGCTGCTCAGGCGTGACAGTGAAAACTGGGTTACTGCTTTGCTTGTGCACACACACATGTATACCACACAAGCATAAACAAACGCACACAAATCCCGAGACAGACACCAGTAATGACCAGCTATGAAATAGGTTAATGTGGTGAGAAAAGGACACACAGCAGAGCCTTGACAATAATAAAGAAGAGCTCAGCGGCCATTCACCTTTCTGTTGCTAATTAGGAATATGAGAGATAAGGATAAAGCGAGAGAGCGTGAATGAGACTCAGACTCAGAGAGAGCTGCTTGCTGGGGGAAAATTAATGGTCATTTCGATGACAGCTCATATTTCTGCAAGATCAACGTGGAGAATAAGGATGAATAATTTTATTCCTCTTTTAATATCCATACAAGGTTAACCCAGAACATGATGTGTAGCCAGAACAGAAGGAAGCCTGTGAGGGTGATGCAGCACCTCTGTTACGTGAGGTCAAAGCGATACATCACGCAGAGCCTTCACAAACATGTGGGGTGTAAAATCAGGTGATCAGTGTGGAGAGCTAGACTATATTGCATGTCCAGATTTCTCAGCAGCTACAGTGAAAGATTAATGTGATACTGGATCTACACTTCAGATTCGTGTTGGTTTGAACATTGGAAGAAAGAAAAGATATATGCAGTATGTAATAATTCATCTTAGCTTCATATGACTGATATATTAGGAACTATTCTGCCTCTTCACAGAGTTTTGTGTATGAATCCATGACTTGCAAATTAAAAGCAATTACACGTTCTAATTTAAATGTCAATGTACAAAACCAGTTGCTTTCATTTGGTCCAATTTGGAATTTTCTACACTGCCTCGCTCAATTTGATACTAAATCCCCTCCAGTAAATTGGCAAGTTACGCTTCACAAGCAGTGGAGAGAGGAATAATGGAAAAAAAAAATGTTGATGGATGGCAATTCATTGGAGCTCCAGTGAGTCATTCAGGCTGTAGTAGACATTTTCCATTTGAAACTTATACAGAGAATCCTACATAATTTCCTACATGAGTTGTTTTTAAATGTGACTTATGAGAGAAGATTTCCTGTGGCTGTGAAATCAGATCTGCAGTGTTCGCTACCCCACTGCATGACAGCAGGCTGCTGGGAATCTGAAGTGACCGACACAAACAGAGGAGGAACCCTGACCTCAAACAATCTCTGTGGAGACTGAATGTTGTAATTAAATCAATGCCCTAAAATGCCATATTTATTATTTAAAACTCAAATCAAACTCAGGAAAGACTCAGAAATGCAAGAACTTCCTCCCCATAGTGAGAGCCCCCTAAGTAAACTTAATCCAGCACATGTGGAGTATACTGTTTATTTCTCATTTCTGTTTTTACACAATAGATCTAGCGTCTTGTTTCCACAAGGTTTCCTAGAAATTAAAAATCTTAGAAAATACTTTTCTTTTAGTCTCTGTAGATGGATGATAGCAAACATACGTTTCAGTGGATAAAAGCTGTTCCAGACACTAATTTATACCAGCTTTAAAATATATTTGTCCTGTGCATTAACAAGACTAAGAGCCATGTTGGCAGCTGTACTCATAATGACTGTGATCATGCTGATGTTAAGCAGGGATAATAGTTACCAAATTTACTTTCCAGGATGATTTTGCTTTAGAGTGAATGCATAAAGCCTCACGACACATTTGCTAATAAGCACTAAACACGAAGCACAACTGATACTGATTTATTGATTTTTTAGGTACTTGGTCATAAGCCTAAGTGTTGGATTTTTTTTTTCAGATCATGGCGCTACATGAAAAATCAGGAGATTTGTTTTGTTTTGAGAGTATGGATGTTTGCACAAAATGTCAATGCAATTCATCCAATGTTTCTACTGAGACATTTCCCCCAATACCACATGTTAACCTTATGGTGGCACTAGAAATATAAAAAAAAAAGGTCAGGAGAAGGAGGTACGGGGTGATAAAGGGACAACATCCATCATCTGTGTATGTAGAACACTTCAAGGCAATCCATCCAGTGTAGAGACATTTCCGTCTTTCTCATTAACGTAATCTGTGGATGGATGATGGCACCATGGAGCAAACATACAGTGCTGTGAAAAAATGTTCGTTCATCACCACGAGAAAGTAATTTACATCTGAACTTTATAGTTAGTTCATGTCTGGACTTGAACTGACTAGGTTTTATTCCTTTCGAGCCATTCAGAGATTGACTTTTCCTTATGAGATCAGTGTCTTACTACATAACCCAGTTGTGCTCAAAGTTAAACTCGCAGACTGATGACCTGATGTTCTCTTCATGTTTCCCTAATTATGGCAAGTCACCCTGCTGCCAAAGCAGCAAAGCATCCCCAAAACATCATACTGCCACCTCCATGCTGTGTGTGTGCAGGCCTAAACGTGTCTCACTGGCATAGATGGTAATCCATAACCTTTTTGTTTACATACAATACAATTATAATTTTAAAAAAAAGATGAAATCAGGAGAGGGTTGAGTATTTTTTCACTGTACATCTTTACACTTTAATTCACAGATTAATACTTTTGTTCATCTAACCAGTGCTTTTTGGAAAATGTAACAGTAAATAATACACAAATGTCTCTTTTCACATGGAACATATTTTACAGTAGGTAGAAACTACATCAACAAATGTCAAATCCCTGCCTCCTTATTTATTATATCCAGTGCTAGTGTACATCAGAATGATCTAATATTAAATATCTTGTCTAGCAGAAGGGTTCATTTCAAAGGCAGTCCAGCATCTAAACCTAGCATACTTCATGTACGAGTAGCGCAGAGGCCAGAAACTGCTTCAGCTGGGGAACTTCGCGGTGAACTGAAACACCGGTGTGTCACTATTTGTCAATTTAGTGTTTGGAGGGTGTTTGGAGAAATCCCTTTGAGGCTTTTTGGTGGTTTTACATGACTGCATGTCACGAGCTGTTGATGTTGAGGGGTTTGGATCCTGAGCGCAACCACTTTGACGTGGCAACTTGTAGTTTTCCGTGAAGCACAAATGGCACAAAAAAAAAAAAAAAAAAACTTCAAAAGAAAGTTCCAGGCTGATGCACTGGTTGAATGAACCACTGCGACAGTCTCACTATGTCGCTGTTATGTAAGGTTAAATGTAATGTATGAGAGCAGCGGCCCAGATAAATGGGCTGTAAGATCTGCTCTCTGTCTCTCTGAGAGGGCTGATGTCTTAGATTTGGAGGAGGAGGACAAGTTGTGCTGATAGTTTCTGAATCTATTATTATAATGGAAAACACAGGGAAATAGACATGCGCTCTCTTAATGACCCCTAAAATGAGTTTGTGATGTTCTCTATAACAAATTATGGAAAACAATGCAAATGGATATAAGGATATAATACATGTGGATGTGGCCAGACACACAAAGCTTAAGTCTGTTGGCATAATTTACCCATTACTGCTGAAACTGATGGTTAATGGCTATTAGCAAAGTTATATCCGTATGATGGATCATGTTCATAAGTTTATGAAATAACTTCAAAACCCTGCCTGTTTCAAGAGGTAGAGGTTAATCAATCAATGGTTTATTTATTTAGAAAGAAACTATAAAATCAGAGACGCATAATTATCTACAAGTAATTAGGAAGACTTTCTGCAGGCACTCCTGGCTTCACAGCTGCATGTTTCCACTGTATCGTACACTGTTTGTTGCTCTTTTCTTGCTTATTGTTCTTCTCTCGCTCCGCTTTCCATTCAATCGGTTGAGGCAGATGCCCATCCAAATAAAAGTGAGAGTTTTTCCTCTCCACTTTGACATATTAGTTAATAATTTATCATTTGTTTTGAGTTTGAGTTTCTCGAAGTCTGTGTTAGCAAAACACACGACGTCTTAAATTCATCTCTCTTCAGAAATGTACACAAACAGTTTCCACAGCTTGCTAATTATGGCTAAAATTGAACTCACTAATCCTCTCTAAATAGTATAAAACATGATCTTCAAATCAAAGTAAGGAATACGTCTTCCATTGGTTATCACATATTAATCAGAATACAGCAAATTACTTCTGCAAACTGGACTACAGGCAGATTTTAAAAACTGAATAATGGAAACCCTCAGTGCAGTGCATAAACATGACCATAGGTCAGTATTTAAATATCAGCTCTTTGATGGCTTTCACTCGCAGAAGATATCTCACTTAAGCATTAAACAGTGTTCTTATTCTCTAATTTACTGCATATCAGTATTTATTTGCCCAATGACGAGCTTTCAATGGTAACCAGGGAGAACAAGGTTACGAGGGAAGATATCTAATATTACACATGAAAAACTGCTCCATCACAACAGGGCATGGCCATTTTTGTTAGCTTTCTTCTCCTCCTTCCATCCCTCGTTCACCATGTATCTAATTAGCTAAAGTCAAGTGGGCGGGTCTGTTACACAGGATGCAAACAAACACACACGGAGCACACCCAGATATATTAGCACTATTAAAACGGTCACTTTCCAGTCCCACCTACCTCGTTTATCTTTAGCTCTCTCACTGATTTATGAAGATTCTTAAAAACATCCTCACGAGTCCTTCACAACAAAAAGATGTGCTCCTCTGACCAAGCAGAGCAGAGACAGTAAGAGCCCAGTACTTTTAAAAAGTCCACGCATCCATGTTTTCTAGAAAGACGAGAGCTTCACTGGGGACCTGACAGAAATTAACATCACTGTCTCTAGTGGCAACATCACAGGCTACTAAAATGTATCTGTAGCACTGAGGGGGGTCAACTACTGTTTCTGTCTCTCTCCCCTTCCTCCTCACCCACTCTCTTGTGTTCTCACTGGCGCACTGAAAAAATCCATGCCTGCTGGTGCTGCAGGATGTCAGCCAACCAACTACAACATCTCAATGGAAAAGCAGCTTTTGATGAACAGTCAAAACTGTTCCACACCGATGCAACAAATGCTTATCTGTGCAAGGAATATGTAGTTGCCTGTACCCTGCCTCCCGTCTCCTGATATCATCATATCTTCCTGCCCAGAAAGTGATCCCTTTATAGAGAAACATGACTATAAAAAATGGGTGAAGGAAAAATCCAATTAATCGGTGCAAAAATGCACTGTTGAAGCTGTTTTATGTGCAATGAAGCCATTTACTCATATTGTAGAACCCAAAGAGAATCACCAAATAACTCCCCCGAGCTGGAAGGAACTCCCAGTTCCCTTCAGCTCATTTTAGCAACTTTTAGATCACTGAGCCCGAGGCAAGAACATTTTCATATTCCTGTCCTAAATTTCTCAAACTTTTCTCTGTAAGAGAAAAATGGTTTCAAGTTGAATTGACCAAACTCTATTAACTGCACAGACGTGCTGTAAATTGCTTATTTCCGACTAATGAGTGCCAACCTGTTCAACTTCCCTTAAGCAGCCACGAAAGCCTGCTTGTTATGTGGGGGTCTGCCAGCCTCACACTGCATCAACCATTTTGACTGTTTCAGCCATTCCCTGAATTACCTGATGTTTCCCCTGGGTTGTCCCTTAAAGTATTCCCCCTTTTTCATTTCACCACTGCCTAGTGAGTCGCTTGTATGCATGAAATATTTCAAATGAATTCAAATTGAATCCTGAGCTGTTGGAAGAAAGACGATCATGTCAAGGAAAGAGGATTAAACTGTCTCTAAGTGCCAGGCCCTTCATAGCAGTGGGAAAGAGCGAAGAACTCTTCTCTTTTTATCTATTCTGTGCTTCTTGACCAAAACATTACCAGAGAAAATTTAAAAATTGTTTTTGTCACGGTATAAATGGTTCTGATGGCTTCAGTGCCAGAGGTTATTTTGACTTGTATCAATGTTGTGCCATAAAACGTACAGAATAAAAGTATCCTAGACAGAAAACTGAGCTGCCTGAATAGAAATAATTACTATATTTAGGTATTTTGGGAAGTAAAATGCTTTAAAAAAATGTTTTCTCAGAGCAAAACTTTGAAAAATGCTGTTTTAGATGTGGTGACATGAGACAACCTGGGGATGACTCATAACTTTCTCTTTCTGCAAATATAGTACACCTACATGGAGCCAAAGGGCAAAGAGCAGAGGAAGCTTGCCTGAGCACCTTTGTCGGAAAGCATCATTGCCTCAGTGTGTGTGCACACTGCAGTTTGGCGTATTTTCAATGTGTATTTCAACTGTGCATATTTGTGGACACTTTTCTTGTTGCATAAACACTGAAAAGTGCAACAACAAAACAGCCAAAAGTGAGGACACGCAGTAGCACACGTTCATTGGTCTCCACAAAATAAATGTTTCTCTTGGGGTGAGCAGATGGGTTCGCATTACAGTTCAGCTGAAGTTAAAACATTTAGTGGTTTAGTGGAGATTGGGAAGTGAATCCAAATCCTCAGAATTTCTTCATAAGTCTAAAATGGCTCCACTCCTTCCTCTGCTAAAAGCTACTGATTCAGTCAGTGAAAACATGTTACTCTAATTAAGGGGCTGCTCTTAAATAACACATCTCCCCTCTGCACTTTTCATGATTCAGTCAAGTTAAAATTAGTCTGAATAAATGAATTTTACGTCACAGTTGTGGTTTTCATGAGTCTCTAGCTGTCAAGTGAGTGACACCAAGGTTGGCAAAGACAGTAGTGAGCAATGAACGGTCTAAACACATAATTACACAGTTAAGACTTATCAACTAAAAACTGTTGAATCGAGACCTTCGGGATCCAGAGCTGTGAGCAGCTTATCGTGTCAGCATGAGAAGCAGCTATATTGCATTAGCAGTCATCAGTCAGGTGTCACAGCTCTGTCAGTCAACAGCTGCTGTTTTCAATCTAAAACCACTTCTCTGTGTCACAAATATTTTTGAACATCAGTGAAAATGTCATCAGTTATGCCAGTAACCTGATTCTTTATTTTTCTTGTATCGCTCTCAAATTTTACATTTTCAGCTAAAGACAGTTTGCTTTGGAACAATAGATCATATCTAGGTGTTTATTTCTAATAAGAAAAACGTTCCTGCCCCACATCTCAACTAGAAATAACTAAATAACTGAATTATAGAGTAACCACAACAGTGTGATACGATAATATTACATGACTGCACAAAATTGCACAAAAGACATTAACAGAAATCACTGACGCTCCAATAACAGAATCTAAATATTTCAAGGAGCTTCCACCCACCTATCATACTGCTTTATTTAAATACACTGAATACTGTGGGAACACTGTGGGATCTGGTTCTGGAGCTGAATGTCAGAGATTTTTTTTTTTTTTTTTTACAGAAATAATTGGAATCACTGTTCTGTTATCTTGCTTTCATCCTCCCCACATGATCAGTACACTGGACAAAATAAAACTGTAACGAAGCAGAGTCCCATCTTTGTCGTATTTCCTTAAATAAAGTCTGTTGTCACTGTTGACAAATCTGTTCCATAAGTTTAGAGAAAGCAACATAACACAAGCCTGAGTTTATTTTCAGTTTGCTCGCTCAGCATCCTAAAATAAATAAACAATCGTAGCAGATTCCCAATAAGTAGAAAATGAAAAAGTATTATCACGAAATAGTCGACTTGTAAATAATATCGGAGGTGTAGTGAGTGGGTGTAGTGTTATTTCATGGGTTTTTGGTATAGTGACAGTCTGTTCTAATAATTTTTTTCTTTACATCCCAAATAACAGGAATAAAAAGGAAATGTTGAAGAAGGATTCCATGAAATACACACACAGTCACCTTTACAGTCATCCACCCATGTTCCCATAAGCTGTACATATTCCTGTATTAGTTACAGCTAATGAAACGGCTGTGTTCTCCCTCACTCCTTTCTCACACTCTGTAACCACTTCCACCCTGAACATCTGTCAGCTCTCTTCTTTAAACAAACAGGAATTAGTTCACACTTCGTCACACAGGTATAATAAATCTAATATTATCTCCTCACAGAGCCACTGTTAGGTCATTAATAGCAGACTATGATCATAAACTTGGAGAGGCAGTAAATCTACAAATACAGGTGTAATACTATTAAAGGTAATAACCATTCAAAACCATCACTTCTGTACACACGTCATTATTCACTGGAAAGTCTGCTGAGAGGCAAACACCTGTGTTAGAATAAAATCTGAGTGCTGTGGTGACTTTCCTGCATTTGAAGAGTGACAACACAACTTAAAAGGCTCCACAAACACAATAACTGTCTCTCATATTATTCAGCATCTATGTCGTTACGTCTGTTGATCTGTCTCACGTTTTCCGCAAACCACCGCAGCCACACCGTGCGACACTTACCAACAATGAACCACACGAGCGTCTGTTTCTGCAGAGCCGCCGCGGTCTGCGATCCCATCCTGTCTCTCCCTCTCTCCCCCTCTCTCTCCCCCTCTCTCTCAGAAGGATCCACCGCCTGAAGTTTGGGATGGATGTGAAGGGGAAAACAACTTATTACAGCTCAGAGAGTAAAAGGTGGGGACATCGTTAGTGACAGGTGGGGGGAGAAATCCATGTAATGCAGCCAACCAGCGCAAAACAAGCCTCTGCTCCGGCACCTTGCCCAAACTGCTCGCGGGTGAGGGGAGTCCGTGCCCCTGCTGTACTTCAACTCCCCCCCTGCTCTCTTCCTGTCACCAATCTTCTATCGTCCGGACGTGAACCATATGAAGTCGTAAAGTTGCAGCTCTCTTTCCAAAGCAGAGGTCCTCACGTATGGACAAATCCGAAGCGCGCCTGCTTGAAGTGTAGCAGTGTGTTGGAAACTGTGCTGTGCGCAACGGGACGCGCCAGGCTGGGACCGCTGCGAGCTGACGGGCTGAGAGGCTGTGAGACGGTTCACTGTCTCTGTCGGGGGAGGACACGGCATGTGCGTGAATAGAGGGGACACGGGGTTGACCCAAACATAGCAAGAGAGGAAGTGAGGGTGATTGGATGAGGGAGGAGGCGCTGGGCTCCGTATGGTACGTTTCCATTGGTTCCTCGGATCCGTTGGATGTTTCAGCGTCCGAAGCATGAAGAAGCAAACAAAAGTGACCAAAACGGTTGTGACTGAGTCTGAATTATAACACATGACAATATAATCTGTTCTAAAGTGATGGACCACAACCTTTAAATAGCAGATTCTACATTTATTTTATACCTTTCTATAAGAGAGAAAACACCACCGAGTGCAGAAACATCATCATATTCCATATTCTCCTCAGTGCAGAGGTTGATGGGCTTAATACGTATCGGTCGTGTCAAAGCAGTGGGGTCTCCCTGCAGTGTGGATATGAATTCAGGTGCAGCGTAGTTGTAGTGTGCGTGGTTCGTGCTCTGGTCCAGAATTGCAGAGGTCAAACTGATACGACATCACCATCTAGTGGTGCGAGCTGACACAATGAGTGGACTAAACGTGATGGCACAAGTGATGCTTTGCACATTTGACCCCATTATTTCTTCATGTCGCAAAACATATTAATACCCTATTATTCTATTTGCACACATCATTGTGTTGTAGATAGTAAATAACATTAATAATGTCTCATCATTTTAATAATGATTAGAATTTCTGTCCTGCTCCAGTTTATAAACAGTGACAAAGTAAAAACACGTCATAAGAAATTGATGAGGCTAAATGTTAAATAGCTTTGTTTTGTGACTGACAACAGTAACTACAGCATTAAGTACACTAAGCAAGTCTCTACAAGCTTCTCACTTCTGGATTTAGCTTGTTTATCTAAGACTTGTCCTAAAGCCACTCCAGCATTGTCTTGGCTCTGTGCTTCAAGTCACTGTTGTGCATCAGCATTCATCCTTCCAGAGCAGTACTTTCTTCACACAGGACCTCAGTCCTTTCAGTGTTCTTCTGCAAACTGTCCACTCTACCATAGAAGCCCGATCAGTGGAGCGTTACTTCCAGCAGACTTTACCATCTCTGCAGAGGACACCTGAAGCTGTTGGGTCCTTGTTCACCCCCCTAACACATGTATACATGGGATGTTATGTATACAGATGTTTGCCTTTCTAAACTATGTTCAATCAGTTCAATTTGCTGCACGTGACCTCTACTCTGAACCCTCTGATTATGGTAGTAGCTGCTGACTATGGACACAATACCTTTAGTTATTTAATGTTGTTTACTTTTTTATGTATTAGTAGAGATAAAATTTGACATTTTGTGATTTTAATCATGGCACTCTTTTACTTTGTTTTGAGTGTAACACTGAAAATCTAAAGTGGTTTTAGCTTGAGCAAGAATAAATAGTTACCTCCTGCAGCATCCATCACTCACACAGTACGAGACCTTGCAGTTATTATGACGGGATAAACATCAGTAGAATATTAGGATATGCCCTGCACATGCGTTGTCACACTGTACAACACACTGTACTGTTACGTTTTAAGTAAACTGGGACAAACATATAGACCTTTATGTCCATCTAGACAGGTCAAAGTTGTAGATTCTTTTCATTCTGCTTGACTAAAACTTTTTGTCCTGTACAAACGGAGCATTTTCTAAACTTTCATTTCAAATACTAAATTAGCTGGAAGTCTTTGTGCTTTTTGAAGTGGATAAAAGGTGTCTCTCATTTGCTGCAGTTCACATTGAACTGCGTGTGAAATGTCACATTCATTACATCTATAGATGACTCATCTACGTGGGTTTTAGAGATTGTAGTTTTTAACCCAAACCTTTGTTGTGCTATGATCTTCTCTGCCAAATACCTTTGTGTGGCTTTATGATGTTACATCAGAGGCAGAGATGAAACTCACAGACAACAAAAACAATGGCTGAATGCAATATCAGCCTGTCAAATCATCTCCCACTTACAGAGAGTGGGAGATGAGAGAAAGATGACTTGATGATTTCTCCGGCTGCAGGACTCACAAATGAGGTACAGAGGTATAAACTCTGTGTAGGGAGGTGTCCTGGGTGAGGGGATGAACTGACAAAACACTGGCTTCTAATTATAATGTACCCTCGACATAGTAGCTATGTTAACCTTATAACAAAATGTTTCTCTACAGCTAATGAAGTAGAGTGTTTGGTGAAAAAATCTTTCCCAGAAAAACCTGAGCCAACACAAAATACAGGTTTTTAAATACATTTTTGAAGCAGAAACAAGAAGAAATTGCACCCTGAACTAATGAGCTACTTCAAGTCCAAACTAATCATATCCCTGTATTTATGCTTATTTTTATGAGGTCGTTGTCTTGCTGTATAACCCAGTTGTGCTTGAGCTTCAACTACAAACTTGTAGACTGATGAGCTCATGTTCAGGTCACATTGGCCCCGAAACAGCTTGCTTGACTGTAAAGATGCTCTTTTTGCCCAGATGTAACAGGACCTCTGACTTCCAGTACACTTTGTAGAACATTGTAGGAGATTGTAGGTCTGAGGGTTATCTAGATGTGTTGCATCAGAGTTTATACAAACCTTAATGTTCTTCTGGGTAAACAGTGGTTTTCACCTCACTGTTCCCCCAATTCTGTCCGGTGACTGTCAGATAGTGGAGTCATGACAACTGATCTTTATTGAGGTGAGAAGGACCTGCGGTTCCTTGAATGTTTTCCTTGGATCTTTTGTGACGTCCTGGATAAGTTGTAACCATACTGCTGGACGCATTTTGGAAGGTCACATTTTGTTTCAAGAATACAATTATTAATTAAAATTGTATTAAGCAATTGTGATCTGAAACAGTATCAAGTATGAGATACACATAAAAAGAGAGGAAACCAGGAAGTGCTTCAATAGTTGTACACAGCACCGAAATTATTTGTAAGTTTAAAAAACTTTGTCTTGGTGCCATGTAACAAACAGGCTGATAGTTAAAACCACTGCCTGCCTGTCTGCCCGTCTTTCTGACTGTCTCCAAGGCAACCAAGTGTAAACGTACAGCAGGAGGTGTGCGGTGAAAGAGAAGAAAGGAGGCGAAACACTGGAGTGGAGAGTCTGTTAAAAAGGATCAAAGGCTTGTTTGTCAAATGTCCACAGAAGGTCACGTATGACGAGGCTGGATTAGTCCATCAAGGAATGTGAAGAACGGGAACGACACAGATGAAATGAAATCATCGCAGTAAGTAAAGATTTCTAACATGTTCATATAGACCCTTCAGCCATCTCGACTGTTGTCTGATAGAGCTGGCAAACATTAAACCAGAGGGAAATCAGCCCTAAGAGAATATTTAACATTGTACTCATACACCATCACAAGTACGCGTGCTCCCGTACCTCTCTGCATGCAAACTGTCATTAGTGGACAAGCTCCTTTAGTGCACTATTATGTATGTTGTGGTGACTCACAGCAGTAATAACGTGAGGAAACTCTTCCTATTAAGATCTCTGTGCTGCATCTGCAGGGAGCAATGGATCATTAGAGACTTGCATCACAACGATAACATCACAGTGATAACTACACAAATAAAGAGATTACCTGAGACACCCACCTGAAACAACTCAGCCAGATTTAACAGTGCAGAGTTTGCAATCATTTCCTTTTTCCCCCTCCAAATTCCAGAAAAGGTGAAGTCTGGTCTCACTCATAGCCCGGACTTTATTTTTATTTCACATTGATCTGACAGGAAACGTGTGAACTATGCGGAGAAGTGAGAAGACAGAGAAAAGGTGGTGTGGCGTTGATGAGATGCTGAAAAGAGAGCAGGAGGAGGAAAATGAAGAGCTCCTGGTAGTGAGCCCTGGAGAAGAGGTGGAAGGTCGGGAGGAACTGGAGGTCTCTGACACTGAGGACGTGCTGGAGCAGGGACATACTCCTCTTATAACCGCCTGTCGTAACGGCATGACTGAGGTGAGTTACTCTGTGTGTGCATGTTCTTTCACAGTCATGGTTTAACTCAAGTAATCTAGCCTTTATATTTAACATCAGCCCATTCACTGCTAAAGTCTTACAGGTAAACAGGTTGGGGGTATGTGGGGGGGGGGGGGGGGGGCCAAGTCTTTTA
>JAUYWH010000013.1:21413057-21428984 GCA_034779795.1 Ctenopoma multispine
CCCCCCCCCCCCCCCCCCCCCCCCCCCCCCCCCCCCCCCCCCCCCCCCCCCCCCCCCCCGCCCCCCCACAAGGCTTTTACAGGTTGTATTTTTATTTACCACTAACATTGTGTTTAAGTGCCTGTGAGAGCCATATGACCTAAATCTTGCTTTTAACACAGCTCCTCCACATCCTCTTGGGAAAGCCATGTTCAAAACAGGCATATGACTTAGCGGTAACACAGAGGGCCACATGGGAGACACTCCCCATCATCTCTTGTGAAGTTAAATAGGTCACAGCAGCTTGTCAGCAGAATTATTGTCTGCAAAAACTGACACACTTACAAGCTTATTATTTTCTCTGTCATGTTAAAAGACGGTGCAGCGGCTGCTGGAGGCCGACGCTGATATGACCTTGTGTGACTGTAGCCAGCAGACAGCGCTCCACATAAGCCCTCCAGAGCTCAGGGGAAAAATGTTAGGTTGGATGTCGAGGCCTCATCTGCCTCCCCAGGCACAACTGCAGCAGGCTTCCTGGCAGGGAGACTTGCACTCCCTACAGCACCTGCTGGTAAGGCTCCCACAAATAAACACACAATTGAGTGTTAAATTATTTCCCTTATGAGCAAAAACACAACTGGGTATTGTTTTTGTGTTGAACTATATTAGATCAGAAAACATGGTTTCTTTCATTTAGATCCTCCACTTAAAATATTAACAAACCTCTTAAACAAAAAAATGTATCTAATAAAGTACTGTAGTAATAATGTGAGCAACTTAAAAAGTTGGCTGGTTGGACTGAAAACACATTCCTGAGTCATAAGCAGCCCAGGTCAAAAACAGGTCTGCCGATTGTAGCGTGTCCTTGTGTGACTTTGTGTAATTGGAAATGTAATACTTCATCATCAGGTGCATTTCAGTCAGTCTGAATAACCAGAACTATTTCAATAACATGAGACTGTGTTTTTTTTTTTTTTTTTTTGCCAACTCACTGTATTTCTTACATAGCCAATGGAAAACACCCATCAGCATGTAGCACTATCTGAATCACAATCTGATTTACATTGTTGTGTTGTTGCTTCAAATAGCCTACTGCTAATCGATATATTTAAAACCCCAGGGTCAGTGGTTCGATTCCTTGGGTTCTCCTGGCTACATGTCGTGTTGTCCTTGGACAGCTGTCCAACAACAAGTTCGGCAAGGGGAACAATGAGGAACATAATTTTTTTATTGTATTCATTTTTATATTTCATAATAAATAAAACATGATGTAATATTTCTCAATTGAGTTCGATCTCTCAGCTGATGATTAATGTATCTATGCCTCGCAGCCTTGGTGACGTCAGCGTGTCTGTGTGTGTGTGTTTGTGTGTTCAGGCTCAGACACACAGGGTGGATGTGAATGCTCCTAACAGTGACGGTGCCACAGCTGTGATGCTCGCTGTCAGGGACATTGACTTGTTTGAGGAGGTAGCACAATGGTTGCCATGGGAACACAGACCTGTTGAAGTGGTCAAGGAACTGCTGGGACTCTCTGCGTAAGAAAACACGTATTCATGCAGCACACTGTATAAGAAACATACAGCTAATGCACATGTGGGAACTGACGGAAATGTAACGTAAATAAAAGAGAAACAAAAGCCTTAAAATAAGTCTCTTCTAACACTTAACCAGTGATCTGCATGTAGAAGACCACGAAGGCTGTTCTGTGCTCCACTACGCTGCTAACATCAACAGCTCACTCAAGGAAGAGATCATTCATATGATGACTGAGGCCCTTAATCAGACAGGTACTGTGACTGTGGCGTGTGTAAGGCGTTAAATGTAGTGATCAGCCTGCAGAGAATGATGACCCAACTCATTGTTTGGATTTTATGCTCTGCAGCTTTAATGTTGTGGTTCCGTTTCACTGCACGTGGCGACATTTTCATCTGTTTTCAGTGGAATAGAAATGGCTTCCTACCCAGCAAAACAAATCAGACAGAGTTAGCAGTCAGTTAAATAGGTAAAAAAATTCTGTTAATGCTGCTTTAAAGCTCTGAGAAAACTGTTATCTTTGATCCATCAGTGCATGTGATCTGCTTTACAGTTATTTATACATTCTCGTGTTTCTTTCTAAATACTTAATCTGAATAATCTCATTGGAATTTGCACAAAGGTTTTTGTAAAGTGATCCTGTGCACAGTATTTTCAATACAGAATTACAGAAAACATATAACCTGAGGAAAACAAACTATGGAAACTAAGAAAGAGACGTGTTATCTGTGCAGGTCACCATCCTTCAAATACGCTATTCATTGTCTGCTCATTACATCGAATTAACAAATGGAGGGGATGTCAAATGAGTGACCACACTGCTCACTTCCTCACGTTATCATCCTCACAATAGTTACTTATTCACCTGTTAGTTACTTATGTACCAGTGTGTTTAATGCAAATCCTGCATAGCTTTCGACACATGTGCACACCTCTAAATACTCCATCCTGTTCATGATTATGCATAAACACACACTTTCTTTCTGTCCCTTCACACACACACACACACACACACACAAACAGCACACCAAAGTTCATTCATAATCCTGTTTTCCAGTTTCACTCAAAGCCTGCACTTATGTGGGAGGGTGTAAGAAAGGCTTGTTTGTGTATGTGTGAGCGGCCACACTGCTCAGATCCTCAGAGAGAGTGTGTGAGTCAGAGTTTGTATCAAACATAGAAACAAGATAACAAAGGTAAAAGAAGATGTTCTTTAGACCTTTTTATTGCTTCTTACCCCCACCATGTGTAAACCACACATGGTGCAGGGTTGTGGACCCAATAGACCCAAACATGGTTTTGGAGCTTAGATTCCTGACCACATCTGTTCCTGACTGTGTCACACAGTTCAGTTCAGTTCTGTTTTTGTGCAGGTGCTGCACCTGGGTCACCCCTAGGATTTGACAAAAACTCATGCCAGGATTTGGACTCAGAATTTGAAGATACAGACATTGAGTTGGACACTGACAGTCTTTATCCTAACCAGTGGACGGCGGCAACCCCCACGCAAACACCGACCCATCAACATCGTTTCCTGATAAACAGCCACACTGGGGTAAGTAAACGTCAAACACACTGCAGAAGAAGATGATGGACAATGTCACTTCATTTTACTACAGCAATTTGTCAAGTCTCTTGTCAATCTTACCAAGCACTGGAGAACTTCTAAACCTTTCTATTAATTTAAATATTGAACATAACAGAATTGTTTTTTTGTTTTTGTTTTGTTTTTTTTACCATGTTGGACCAATTCACCCACACTGTACTAAACCTGTTACGCACAGTCCGTATATATACATGTGCATTTGAATGCACTCTGTGGCTGTAGCTCCCAAACAGCCACAATTAACAGACACACGCAGACAAAGTGGCAGTGAGTGGTCACCCGGAAGACAAATATGTGCAGCCGTAACTGGCTGTTTAGATAAGTGTGTGTGTATGTGTGCGTGGAGGAGGGGGGCTTTGAGTAGCTGCCTTACTACCACTTTGTGATAGAAGGACCAGGCAAGCAGCTGGTTAGCTGGAGGGGAAGAGCAGGTGGTTAATAGGAAAGCGAAAAGGTATAAAAATACAGTAAATCTAGCACTGAAATCCCTCTCAGTTTCGATCAGTACTGCACAGCATGTATAAATAATAAATTGCACATTTTATTCTTTCCAGGAAGTTCTACAGTCTAAAGGGTGCCTCCCTTTATCAGATCAGCACAAAGGTCTCACCCAAGGTAAGAAGTTTGCCAAGGTCGTGGTCTAAAAATGTAGGACTACTGATGTATTGGAGTAATTTGTTTTTCTTTGGTGACTTGTTAGAGGACGACTACACTATTAGTGTTAGAAGATAAATGGCTGGAGGTGATGTGTGTGTTTTGAATTATGACTAACTACCTCAAACGGATCTAAACATCTTTTAAAAGCCCTTTAATATGACAAATGGTTAGCATCTCGAATGGACCGTCAGTTTATACCACCTTGTAAAGGGAGGGCACTGAGGAGGGGCGTGACTTGAAGGGAGGGGTCTCGCTCACAATGCGACCTCTGAGCTGAGAAACCTGCCTGCCCATCTTCTTCCTCAGCTACAGTAGCATGGTGGCTGAATAGCTCTGAGCATAAAGTCTCACTGAAGAGTGGAGAAATAAGGAAAGAAATGGGAACAGGATATTTCTGATTCAGTCATTGAATGTGATCTCGAAATGAGAGGAGAGAGGACCAACAGGCTCAGACACAGGTAATGTTTTGTGAGTGTGACTTTGTTCTATTCTTTCTATATCACTGTCACAGATGATAACATAACTTTCTTTGACCCTCCAGCCTTTCAATCTGCTTTTAAAAGGTTTCTTTTGAGTTTTTATAAGTTTATAAGATGGTTCTAGTTCTTTTCTACTGGTGATATATATTTGACTTCTGTCAGGGCACTAATGTATATGAGAGTTTCATTAGTGTGTAACCGTGAAAACACAGAAAACACAATGGTTTTAGGATTGGTGGGTGTAACTGGGTGTGTGTGTGTCTGTGTGCGTCCTGACCAGATAAGGGGATCCCCCTCTGCTTCCAAAGCGCCATGGAAACACTGAGAGACATCAGTCAGGCCTACCAGGACGCAGGGAGGGGAAGCAGGTGGGCAGCATGAAATCTCTCAATCTTTTACACACACACACACTCACATACACACATTCTCAAGCAAAGTTCTCCTAAAATGAGGGAACAATCATTTACAAGCTGACACAGTGCTGGCATGTGACATCACATCGTCTGTTCATACGAAATCACGAACACTAGTGCACACACAAACATGTTATGCGTTTACACACCACACTCTCCTCAGGCTATACTCAACAACTGCCTCTTACATTTACACCAACAGCAGAATAGTATCCTCTCCGGTTACTCCCACAGATCTGTACACAGGCACCTGTCACTGTGTCCACAGGACAACCTGTTCTACCCAAACAGGTTAGAAACACAGAGACAGGGGGAGAGAGGGCTTTGGTGAATCAGCTCATTGTCTGTTATGTGGCGCTCTCAGCACTGAATCAAGTCCAAGCTCTCCAAGGAGAATAAAGGTCTTTGAGCAGGTCTCTAATTTCATAGCATCAGCTTCCAGAAACAGAGAGTGATGGGAAGGAAATGAGTCGTTTGATATTATGTTCGGTTCAGCGCAAGGAAATAAAACTCAAAGGCATTTGTAATTTTCTTCTTACTATAATGTGGTTAATGAGCATATCTGCCCTAAGTATATGTATACTCCCTTCCTCTCTAAGGCAAGATTAACTATATACAGCATCTCTTCTGTGTTGTCCCTTCTTATCCTCAGCAGAGGAGGTTCATCTCTGCCGAGCCTGAGAGACAACATCAGACGGTGGAACCATGTAGATCCTGCTCCCTCGTGTGGATTGCTGAGTCCAAGGACCTCCTGCTTGCCAGTACCCCCCAGACACAGGTAGAGTGCAGCAGCTGCACTCATGCATTTGATGTTACCTCAGAAAAATATATATACATATAGAGCTCTAAAAAAAAATGAAGATACATTTCTCAGGTTTTATAGGTGAAAGTATTGAACTGAATTTTGGTTTCTTCTAATTTCCAAATAAAATTATTGTTCTTTATAGCATAAAGGAAATGACAAGACATTAAAATAAGAGAAATGATGCAGTGTTTGCAGAACTTGAATAATTCAAAGAAAACAAATTCCCCTCTTCAGTGATAATAATGTTTTGACAGTCAGAAATCAGTGTTGCAATCACAGCTTTCATCACAGCAGTTTTGGCTGCTCTCCACCAGTTTTTCACGTTGCCGTTGGGTAACTTTTTACCACTCTTTTCCACATTAAGTAAAATTTGATTCAGGTTAACATCATCAGTACCTCATAAAGCAGAAGGCGGTCTGCTTGTGTATGAATTTAACAGACACTGGTGTCCAATGGTTGTTAAGAATAAACTACAGTGGTATTTTTTCCAGGGCTGTGTGTATATACTGTATCTCTCTCTCTCTCTCTCTGTATATATATATATATATATATATATATATACATATATATTTGTATGTATATAATATTTTGTGTCCTTCACATTGCAGCACTTCCTATAAATTTCTTTTTATGAAATAAACAACACAGACGTTTGACTGTAAACCACATTCTGTGAACATGAGTCAAGACTTGGAGCTTCGAGGTTTACAGTTTAGTTACTGTTTAACTCTCTTTAAACACATTTTCCTTTGGCAAGGCTCCCAACCCCCAGTCTTCTAATCCCCTTGAATAATGGCGGCTTAAGTGTGACACAAGTAATAAAGTGAAATTTAAAAAGTAATTCTGAGACAAAAGTTGCATAAAAATGTAACATGCAACATGTAATGCAACAAAATGAAAAATAATATAATAAAAAAATAAAACAGTTAAACATTATTCACAGTTATAACATTATTTATTTTATTTGCAGTGACAAACTAACTTACTGTCCTATTCTGTTATTTCATCTTTGTATATTCAGCAAAATCCTAAAACGTGTGGTTGCTTCATCACAATCCCTTTCCGGCCTGCTACCTGTAGCTGAGCCCAGCCAGCTCAGCAAATCAGCTCCCAGCGTCATGGAACCACTACTGTCTTCAAACATTATGACGCTAGCCAGGGCACACATCCTGACCCGTATGTAAATGTTCAATACATGGACATAGTCAGTCTAAATAACATGACAGCTGACTCATTTATTTTCAGTGCAAGTGTTTTGGCTTGCTCATATGTGCGTGACTGTTTCTTTAAATTTATTTATTTCTCTTATCCTGTCTGCAGGACTGGGTTCTCACAATGCTGTATCTGATCAAAAGGTGAGTTTCACTCTTATCGTAATCAAAATCACCTACTTGTCTTCTTATATTTAGATTTTTTTCATCATCTTTGTCTACCTGGCCAGTCAAAATAACTGAATTACCATCAATATCTTGTAATATATCTCTGCAGTTTTCACAGGGTTTCTTGTCGCCTCTGCATCCCAGAACACCCAAGCTTTTGGCACCTCTTGACAGGAGGCCCAGAGATGGTGCAGTTCTGCCAGTGCTAAAGCACCATGTTCCCTTAAAGCCCATCAGTCAGCACGCCATCTCCTCTGGGCCTCGTCTGAGAAGAGAGAGGCTGTCCTGGGGCAGCTCACGCACTGGCTCTCTCACCGCTAAAGGTGGCAGTGAGGAGAGCGGGTCCAGCAGCAGTAGCCAGAATTCCATGGACCTGGAAGATGAGGATGAAGAAGAAGAAGAGAGGGATTTACAGGAGACAGCTTCAGAAAATGGCAATCTGAAGTTGGCGGGAGACTGTCTTTTGCAACATGTGAAGGACGTGAGGTCTGCTGAGGTTGATTTGGTCAAGGAGACAAAGCTGCATTTTAGAGTTCAGTCAAAGGACGGTAACATCCCCCCGATCCACAGATCAGCACATTATCTGGATGGAAATTTTATCAGTGATGCAAGTGATCTTCTCTGCAATGAAAAAGTTACACACTGTCACCATAAAGACAAAGCCACAAATACAAATGAAATAAAAGGGTCTGCTGACGATCATACCATTATAAATTGTAACTATGCAAAACAAGATGTCACTACGAATCATATTAAAGACTCTGTAAATTATATTATGCCTCTCACATCAGGGTTCAAGGAAGAAAACCACAATGTGGGCTGCACTACAGAACTTGGCAGTGAGATTATCGATGGAGTTACATCTAACAACAAAGATGAACTGCAACATGTAAAACAGACTGAAAAATCAATGAAGGATTCCCATTATCAAGAACCCCAGGTACATAGCCAAACCATTGGCAATGCTAAGGATGCAAAGTTAAAAAACAGCACTGCTGTGGGGAAAACTCATCTCTATACTTCTGCTGTACGTGTGGGTCCTAAAGAAGATGAGAATGGGTTGAAAACCATAAAGCCAGCCCGGAATAATCAGAGAAGAACCAATATGAACTGTAACCCAAGAGCAATTAATCAAACCAACCAGTCCTTCAATATACTAGCATACAAAGATCGAGGCATCATAAATCAGAACAAGTCCAAAGGCAAGTACTCACTTTCCACACATGTTAAAGATAAAATCATGAAAGGCCCAGAGACGATGATTAGCAGCAGAGTGGTTACTGTAACTAAAGTAAAACCAAAGCTTAAATCTATTAAAGGTGATCCTTGTTACACTACCTCCCCATCGCCAACAAAGAAGGTCATTGATCATCCGCAGAACAAAAGGGAAAATCCTGAGAAGTTGAACAGCAACAGAGCTCAACAGCACACAGCAGTGAGGGACCTGAATAGCGTCCGGACCTTGAAGAAGCTCACTGTAGCAGGAACACCGAGGTCTAAATCTGCTGTGGACTTCATCGCCTACACAGACATGTTTCAGCAGATACACAGTGGGGATGAAGGACCGGCCATCTACGAGATGTTTGCTGGTCCTATCTATGATAACCTTCGGGTTTCCAGCACCTGTGAGAAGACAGACAGGCGAGTCCAGTCTTCTCTGTCTAGGAAGCCACGACAGTGCCATAAAGTCAAACACAGGCCCTTGAAACAACCTCACTGCAAACTGAGGAGAAGCCCAAAGGAAACTATGGTGGTTCCAGCTAAAAACAAAGCAAAACTTGTGTCCCCTAGGGCAAAACGTCACCTCACATCTGTATCAAGGAAAGGCACTTATAAAATGGACAGTATGCCTAAACTGGAGGCAGAGTTAGTTCATTCTGAACATGATGAGATTTGTCATAATAAAGCTCAAGAAAAGGCAGAAGATCACATCTTGTCTACCATAGAGGAGGCGCTTACTCAATATGGGTCTGAAACATTAAAGTCTGATGACAAAACACTGACTAGGCTAATAACTTCATCTCACACTGCATGTGAACACGATGTTAGTCACATGCATACAAATGTACAAGAAACAACTGCGAATTCATCAACGGAAACCCTAAACAGAGCAGCTCCTGAACCTGCTTTTCATCAAAACCAGCTGAAGATCAACACTTGGACGTCTTCTAGCAGCAGCAGGAGCAACATCACTATGTCTCCAGTTTACCAGAAGTTTCTGGATGAGGTGGGCGATGGGCCACTAACAGATTACCTGCTGCAGTGTCTGGCTGAGGAGCTGATCTCATTGGATGAGAGGGATGTTACCATAGGCCCAAGTTCTGATAACCTGGAAGGAAGCAAAAAGAAGTCTGACAGAGAAGAAGGTTCAGGAGGAGGTGTGGTTCCTGAGGTAAATGTTTTAGTTAAGTAATGGTTAAAAGAAACAAAACTATCATATGGCCACGATAACGAGTGATTTAGAACTGTCTCTACTCATTTTATAATGCCCTGATCTGTGTGAAAATTATTTGGGCGTTTATGGTAGTCTGACCTCTGACCCCTGCATGGTAGGTAGATGGGCCTTTTTTAGGTACTTTATTGAAATGTTTTCAAACTGTATTTTTCAGCTCTTTAAGAGAAAAATGAGTTTTAGGATTAGGAATAACTGGTTGTTTTAGCAACCAACCTCACCTCAGTTAACAATGAGGAGTAATTTACAATCATCCACACCTCTGTTATAGTCCATACTTCAATTATTAGTGCTTACTTTAAAATAAAATCCCATTAGAGCTTCAAAGACCTTCAAGGCTTCTAGTTGTCTGTACATATGCATTACAAATTAATACATGATTTTCAGCAGGTAATCCAGTGTTAACCCTGCATGCTCACACTCAGGCACTTGTCTTAGCATTCGTTGTATTTTATATTTGCAGGTTGATTCAGCAGATGGTGCAGCTATGCTTGCCTCTGGTTTGGTTGCAGATGACACTATCACGTGGACAAAGGGTGAAGTACTCGGCAGAGGAGCATATGGGACGGTATGTATCCCAACTCAGAATAAAAAAGTAAAGCTGATAGCACATTCAAGTGTAAGAAAAGGGTCTCAGCAATATCCTTGTAGTTGTAAAAATGCGCACCTCCCTGCTTAGTCATTACTTCTACCACAAAATGACATAGGTCTGATGTTGGTGGTGAGCTTTTTATACAATCAAGCGTGTATAGATAGCCACACAACCTGCTACAGATTAATAGGAAATATCCAAAGCATGCAAATGTACATACAGTACATAGCAGCTAATTCTGCTAACACTGCTGCACCAGGTCTATTGTGGCTTAACCAGCCAGGGCCAGCTGATAGCTGTGAAGCAGGTTTGTCTGGACACCTCTGACCCTGGTGCTGCAAAGAGGGAGTACAATCGTCTGCAAGAGGAAGTGGAGCTACTTAAAACCTTAAGACACACCAACATTGTGGGCTTCCTCGGGACCTCACTTCATCAGCATGTGGTTTCCATCTTTATGGAGTACATCCCAGGAGGATCCATCGCGAGCGTCCTTCACAGGTTAGGTTGAATCGAAACAGACATGACCAGAAATCTGTGACACAGCATCAGCACGGGGCCTTATGATAACTGGTCTTTACTAATTTCTTCAATACACCCTCAGGTTTGGTCCTCTGCCAGAACGAGTCCTGGCGCTATACACTCATCAGATTGTGAAAGGGGTGTCCTATCTTCACGTGAACAGGGTGATTCATCGTGACTTAAAGGGAAACAATGTCATGCTGATGCCCACTGGTATCATCAAGCTCATTGACTTTGGCTGTGCCCGACGTCTCAGCTGCCTGAACCAAACTTCTAGCAACAGCGGAGACCTGCTCAAGTCTGTCCGTGGTACACCTTATTGGATGGCACCAGAGGTGAAAATTAAATTCATTGACATGTTCATCTCATTAATGAAGATGACTCTTTATTAAATGGTCATCTGAACTAAAATTTTCCCTTTAAGTATTTTCTGACTCGCGTCATCTTTTCCAACTTTTTAGGTCATCAGTGAGGCAGGATACGGCAGGAAGTCAGATATATGGAGCGTAGGTTGCACAGTATTTGAGATGGCCACAGGGAAACCACCACTAGCACACATGGACAAGATAGCAGCCATGTTCTACATTGGGGCTCAAAGAGGGCTGATGCCCTCCTTACCAGACGGGTTCTCAGATAAGGCTAAAGAATTTGTAAAAATCTGCTTGACGAGGTGAGATCTGTTCTCCTCCCTGGTCATTTCAAACTAAATGTATGGCAGATTATTTTTATAGGCTCACTTTCGCTTTTAAAATGATGAAAATGTAATATGTAGTAGTGCAGTGTGCTTATTTACACATTGCCTAATTTTTTATTTTATTTTTTGCTAATCCAGTGACCAGAGACTTCGTCCGTCTGCAGACCAACTGATGAAGCATTCATTCATCTCCAAAAATGAAACTGCAGTGAACTCTTGGGAAACACAGAAAAAGAACTACTGTGCTCACTCAGGACATTGTGGCTAACAAGATGTTATACTGAGAAATGGCACGAGGCGTGTGCCCTACATGTAGTTTAATAGTAACGACACATTAAAGCACTTTTGTACATTTCACGTTGATAGAACCTATAAAATGTGACGATACATACCAGACTTGTGCTACTAACTTTGGGTTTTTCTTATAGCAATCCATGTGCCCACCTTGTAAATGTTTAATACCTTCTGTTTTGGATATTCTAGATTCTCATAAAATGTCTAATTATGTCATTAAATATCACTTAAGCTAATTTTTGTGCCAATAATGTGAACTACTAGTGCCCATTAGCTTTCGTCTGAGTTATAGAGCTGGAACTGATGTTTGAGCTTACACAAATTCCACCAAAAAGCTACTGCTCAAGCATGTCAACCCGTATTTTAATAACACGCATAGTCAGTTTGTATAAAGAAAACAACAGCAACAACCAGAACTTATACTGTGTCAGGGTAGTGGCAACTTCGTAGTTTATTTATATTACTGAAATGTAAGAAAGAAAAGATGTAAAGAGTGTCTCATGCTTATTTGTCCACAACTGTTGACAACCTGTGCGGTTGTCGTGCCCAAATGTTAACACACCTAATGAGAGTACAAACAATCCTGCTGTCTCTGACTCATTAGGTATTATGAGTAACTAGTCACAAACAGGAGAGATTAAGTCATGTCAAGACCTCAAGACAGTTTAATGAAACTGATGAAAAGTGTTCATGCCTGTAAAAGTAAATTTAACCAATTGGATGACAAAACCTATTAAGCATTTCCGCATTGCACATATTTGAGGTTTCCAACATATCCAGCAGGGCATCTTGCATATGGCCAATTGGCTAGTTACTGGGATGGAAAGAGCAAATGCATTTTTTTTTCCTTTTGTCTTAACAGTACCCTGTTAATGGATGATTGAATCATGTGTATCCCCTTTATGAGTTGACATCTGAAGGGCTACAGCTTCATGTCATCATGAAATTATTTCTTAAGTATATGAAAATAAAAAGCATTATGTAAACTTTAATAGCACACTACTACTGTCCTTGTCAGTTTTTTGTCTTTTTTTTTTATTAGGCACAACCTTTGGCATCCAGCTTAAGGTCTACGTAGAGGTCCAAAATAAAAATAAAAATAAACTTTTTGGTACAAATTGCATCGCTCTGATGTGTAAGGATGTGCTGGATGTGCCTGTTTTGCTGAGGACATCAACTGATATTTCCTGTGATGGAAAAGTACAGTACAGCAGCCTCTGTAGGAAGGCTGAGAGAAGCACACACCACTGGAATGCAATCATTTACCCGATGATAACAAAATAGTGAATCAACAAAATAAGAGTCTTTTATAGGTATTATAGTTATCTTGTTATACTTACAAGCAGCTCTAAACCTGAGTAGTCATGGTATAGTTTTTTTCTTTAAACATACAAAAATGTATGTACATTGATCTCCACTTCCTGTAAACAGCAAGTAAGCTTTCTCCTTTAAATCCCTTTGATGATTGAAACATGCAAATCAAACACACAGTACTGAAGTATAAAATGAAATCAAGACAAGAAAGTAATTGAGGAGATGAAACTTTACACCTAAAAGAAAACTGCATCCATCAACAGGACTAAATGGAATGCCAGCAAACATAACTTGAACTCATCTCCAGCTGGCCATTGGCTTCCTCCATACAACGGCTGAAATGTGATTCAATTAAATTACTTGTTAAAAAAAATAGAGGCAGAAAATGAAGAAAGTGCACCTTCCATGCCTTTTATAGTACTTGTAATACGCTTTCACATAGTGAGATCTGAAATGTAGGAAAGGGCTGTTGACCCCTGATGAAAACACTCCACCCATCCCCATTACATACATATCCACCCTTGCACATTCCTAAACCAACTTGAGGAGGAAGGAGAACCAGCAGCAATTCAACACACTAACGGAAAGACAGGGCTGAACATCACAGCCCAGCGATTTGACAGTCAGGAAGCATAATTTTTCAAATCTCGTCTCTCATTTAGTCCAACACTACATTTCTTATTTTTGCAGGTAAGTTTTTTTTCTGCCTTTCAGTAAAGGGTTTATCATCACATAGAGTTATTTTCCTAGGGCACTTAACAAGGAGGTGAGCATAGTCTTCAAAGTTTCAACTGTGTAGTTTGTTGCCATTTCCATGTGCGGGCAATGGCTGCAGACCAGTGGACTCAGTGTCTCTGCTCTCCCACTTCATGTGGCGATTCACTAGGAGGGTACTGCTGAGAGGTCCGCAGCCCACCTGGGTGTGACAGGAGGGGAGGAGGAGAAACAAGAATAATAAGGAGGAGGAGGGAGGGAGGGAGGGAGGCAGGGAGGTTAGCCAAAGAGCTGCAAGCCAGATGAGACACACTGCAGTACAGGAGAGGAGCAAAGGGGAAAACAGGGGGAAGAAAAAGATGAAGTACCTGCAGCACCAGAGCCACCCTTGGAGATTTTGCTCGCTTTAGAGCAGGAAGTGGATGATGAGGAGGGAGGGTGGTGGTTGTGGCTGGCATCAGGGTATGCCCTCTTGCGTGATGAGGACAAAGAGGTGGATCCAGGAGGAGCAAGCGTTGTCCCTTCCATGCTGACCAGACCTGGAGGACCCCGTAGCAGGCAACCTCCTGGACCCTCTAGGCCTCCTCGCCCATTGCCGCTATGTGTGTGAGGGTGACTGTGCTTGTGGTGGCGATGGAGGTTGTGCTCCGCTCCACGGTGTTTATCCTTGCCGACTAGGGGGCTGGAATGTTTACTCTTGTTGTTGTTGGCAGCAATGCCCTCATCTGATGAACTGTGGCGCTCTGAGGATGCAACTTTTATCTTCATCTTAAGCTCGTCTTTGCTCAGCTGTCCACTTTTATCCAGCTGGGTGCTGCCACCAGATCCGGGAACAGCCAGGCGGAGTTTAAGTGAGCCTTTGTCCCGTTTATCACTCTGATGACGTCTGTCTTGCCCTGAAGCTAAAGAAGGGACTTTTATTTTCAATGGGGAGGCTGTGTTGCTGCCTCCACCACCACCATGGGGTGTTTGGTGTGGCTGTGAATGTTTTCTATGGTCTACTTGGCTCATGGACAAAGGTGCATAGGTTGAAGAAGAAGAAGCCAACATTTCTGCCTTCATATCACAATCCGTCACTCCTCCATGCTGCTCCTGCCTCCGTTTCTCACCAGAGACAGCAAGCTCTGTCGCGTGTTTCTCTCTGTATTTGTCCAAAGACAGCTTCTGAGCTGGAGAAGGTTGTGGTGGAAGAGGATGAGCTGGTGGAGGGTGAGATGGGGGATGATGCTTGCCCACTCCACCCCCACCAGCTCCTTTTTGTTCCTGTTTGACAATGTTAAAGTCTATTGTTTTCTCAGTTCTGTATACTGAAGGATGCTGATGCAAAGAGGAAGTGGAGGTCTGCAAGGACATTGTCTGCTCTTGGTGAGGAATACTGAGGGCATCAGGTTTTAAACAGCTGGGAGAGTACCCTGCTTGGCTCTGGTTGCCCTGGGGCCACTCACTGTGGCCAGGTGGATTATATGTGCCAGCCATGGCGTCCAGAGACAGGGGTGCACCTGCAGACTGGCCAGGCATGGGCACAGTGAAGGTGGCACAAGCTTTGGAAAAACTTGGGTTGGAGGAAGAAACTCCAGGAAGTGGGGTATCACATTGGAGCATAGAAGGTCCAGGAAATGAGCTGTCCGTCAACTGGGTGCTTTCAGTCTTAGGCTTTTTGGCAGCTTGTGTTGCCTAGGCAGCAGAGAGAGATTTCTATGTCAGTAAGAGTTTGGCATTAGTTAGTAGTAAAGTTACTAAAAAAGGCTTCAAAGATAACAGTCGGACAAATAATCAATAGAGAACTCTTTTTTTTTCTCTGGGTAAAATGGTCACTTCAGAGTGTAAAACACAAAGACAGCAGCTCAAAGGAAAAGTAGAATGGTAAATGTAATTTTGCATTAATGAATGATGCTTCTTGCAAGCTACAGTCACCAATAAAATGTAATTTGTTTTTTCATAAATATCGAGATTTAATTTTGGGGCTAGATCACCAACCTGTACAAATTACTAACTAAACTGGGGAAAAGTTTCATTAGGGCATCCCTTCTCAAAGAGCATAACAAGTCAGTTCACTGTAGCCTTTTGAAAACCGGATTGTGTCCACTTTTGAATTCATTATTATTCATCATTATTTATTGCTAAAAGTGAGGATAAGTAAAATCTAAATTATGTACACTGAACTTAACTACCTAGAGAAATAGAAAAATAAGCGTTGTATTTTAAATCATAAAATATTGTCATATAGATTTAAGTCAATATCCTCCACCTATAGTGGGACATGCAGGGCTTGCAAGAGTTAAATCCAGACCGTTAACTTACAGTGAATCCTCTAGATAATGCTTATCTATTCAGACATGGGCTTATTTAGACATTACAAAGACTTTGTACTTGGGAGAAGGTAGGGTAAAGTCCATTTATTGTCCAGTCCAACTGATTCAGTGCCTCGTCTGCTGCTCCTTGTTGTTGTATTGATCTCTGTTGCCTGTTGTTCTTTTCTCTCTCCTCTGTCCAC
>JAUYWH010000013.1:21429084-21460309 GCA_034779795.1 Ctenopoma multispine
CCTTACACTGTAAAGTGCCCTGAGATGACTTATGTTGTAAATTGGCGCTATATAAATAAAGTTGAATTGAATTGATTCGAACATTTGCATTCTAACATATAATTACTCAAGTTAATGCTACAGATGTTCAGAGTTGCAGCGCACAGCAAGAAATTTACATATTCGCTGGTTTAAAAGAGTGTATACAGCAATATATCCTACCCTCCAGTTGCGTATCCTCTTTAGCCGGCTTGGAGTCTTCTCTAGGATCTGCAGAAACTCATGGGTCAAGTCTAAAAATACAAGGCATTAAGGCTGTTAAATGACCTGAAATTCTGCTGCTACATTTACACAATGCAACTGGTTCTTCTCCAATTTACATATTTGAGAAATGTGTGAATTTGATTAGCTTTTTCTAAGTAACTATACTTTCAAAACACAACCACACTGAAAACTTTACAACACAAATATATAAAACTAGTTGCAAGTTAATTTAATGTAACAAATTATGACAAGGTTAACACTAATTTCAACTCACCATCAAGCAGCTCGAGAGTGACAGAGCTGTCCACATACTCCCACCAGTGTTTCCCATCAGTGGAAACTGGGATCTCCCAATTGGACCACTTACACGCCAGGTGGATGCACACACAGGCGATCACTGTGGGCTTGTACTGGAGGCAGAAGGTAGTAAGGTGTAGACTGCATAGTGTGTGAGTGTATGCACAAATGGGGTGTGCAGGTGTGTGTGTGTGTGTGTGTAAGAGAGTGATTTGTGAGTGTATGGCCATGTAAGTGAGTTGATAAGGGCCAGTTGTAGCCAAGATTGGTCCCACATATGGAAAGGAGAGGAGAAAAAAACACAAAATGGAGCAGACAGCTTTAATTTACTGCTAGTATTGTTTAGTGAAACACAGAGCACAATTTCATTGTGTTACATCCCATCAAATAATGTCATAGTTCCTCAGGTTAAACTCCAGTAACAAAACATACATCTCATAATATGATTCATATAATGCCCAATTTCTAGTGTTCTTCAAAATAAGCATCTAATGACATATCCCATTAACCAACAAGGGGCTGCCTCTACAGCCCTGTCTGTACAGATCTCTCATTGTTAAGATAGGTGTTATAAAGGGATAACGCCAGTGGGTGCTACTTATTAACAAATACAAATTAGCAGTGCTGGCAGTGTCAGGGGTGCATTATATGCTTAACAGAGCTTTCTTACACTAAAATATCACTGCTAATTCACCAATGACTAAGGGATGAAAATCTATCTTAATGCACTATTATATGACAAGAAAACTACAGAATGAATTGTGATGCAAGTATGTGAAACACAAAATATATTAATTTATCATCCAAGATAACTAATAAAAATGTATAATAACATTTTAACATCACCATCAAGGGCACTGGGTCTTTGTTATGAAGGTAAGACAAATCATTTCTGATATCTAAACCATGAATAACACCCTGAATATATAGTATTGATGCATTAAAAAAAAAAAAAAAACTGTCTACATTAGTCATCAGCGCTTTACTGACACCTTGTGACAGTATGCAGTTGTTTATAAAAAAACAGAACTAGCCAGGATTTCACAACACCACGTTTTAAACACATTTTGTGACTGCTGGATGGTAAACCTGTATAGTGACACAAGTACAATGCCTGGAGTCTGGACTGTCATATTACAGTGGCTTTAAACTTTTAACTTTAAATTCATTTTGTTTTTTCTGAGTATTAATCCACTTAAAGAATACTCAGCAGCTACATTATCAAAACTTCTAACACCATCAGCATCCAGACATTGTCACATGATCTGATGATCTGAAGTAGCTGGACACAGACATTAACAATTACTTTCCACCACCACCAACTTCAAACAAACCCTTTAAGGACCAAGATCACCACTTGAGAATAAATCTTTTTTTCTCTTTCAAATTTGATCAGTACATAAAAGATTCTCAATGGCTTACTTATACACATTACACATTCTCCAGGTCCTTAATGGGTCATCATTTGGTCTTTCACATGAGCTACATGTATGTAAGAATGCTGCAGAGCTGGAAAAATGCGCTTTTAAAGACAAGCAAATATTGCAAAAGCTGAAAATATTTAAGTAGATAATGCACTTTGAAGAAATGGATGTGAAAAAAAATAGTTTTAAGTGAATCTGCGGTACTTACCAGAAGGACCTCTACGAGAAATGTTTACATCTGTGAAATCTTTAGCTGCTATTCAGGCTACCAAAGTGTCTTTCTCTTTTAGAATTATGCACTTTTTCGCAACCGAACAAACATGTAGGTTTCAAGCGCACCACTACACTTCACATTTTGCATTCAACCCATCTGTGCCAACACGTGGTCCCTTGTACAATACACCGCACTGCGACTGGGGCCGGTAACGCTACAAGCCACCCTGTCCCGCTTCCTTTAAACAAGGGAGGGGAGCTGAGGGAAAGAGGCAAGCGTCCCAACAACCACCAGCGCAAGTAGGGCCCGTTGGACACTGAAAGGGTACCCTGCATTAGAGGAAGCTATGGTGTGCAGTCAAAGTGCAACAAAGGAGGGGCAGGATAACAACCTGTTGGTAGCCATGAAATAGGAAGTCTGTGCCAGATCCTTGCTTGCTGTAGAAGATAAGGAGAGAAAAAAGACAGGGGAAGAATAATTACCATTTCTGCAAGCCACAAACATGTTGTTATTATTACTTTCTTAAAGGTTCTTCTGCAGTGCACTGACTAAACCAAGACCAAGACCAAAAACTTAGCACAATGTGGTATTACATTTTTGGAAATTTCTGGTAAGCTTGGTGGCATTTCTACACGAAGGCAGAGTTGGAAGCTAATTCAGTACTCAATTGAGCATTAATACAGTTCCATGATCAAAATAGAATTATTATAATTTTAAATATATTCAGTGTGACAAATAATTACTCCAAGCAATTTAGAAATTAAGAGACAAGTTACATAAGACTTTTAACAATGTCACTGCTAATAAATTTATTCATTTTACATCAGATTTGGATATATACAGTCCCGATCAAAAGTTTAAGTCCACTTGACAAATGGCAAAAAATCCCAAGTTGCATGGTTGGATCCTAACAAGGTTCCAAGTAGAGCTTCCATAACCCTCAGGATCATTTAGGAAATTTTAAATGTCTTACTGCGTCCCACCTCAGCAGCGATGGAGCGCTGCGAGAGACCCTGCTTATGCAGTTCAACAACCTGACCACGTTAAAAAAGGGAAAGTTTTTAAAGGTATGTGGTCCTAAGATTTTGATCAGTTGTAAAACAACCTCTTTCAGTTTAAGTGTTGCTTTAAATAAATTGCATGCTCAAAGAAATGTTTTGTGTCACACCTATTTCTTCTTGTTGCATATTGATGCTCTACTTGGAACCTTGTTAAGATCCAACCATGCGACATAGGATTGTTTGCCATTTTTCAAGTGGTCTTAAACTTTTGATTGGAATTGTACTATATAAAAAATCCAAATATATATCAGAAAAAAAAACATTTATTAATTTTAAAAACCCAAGCTCTTTAGAAAACAATGAGGAAAAAAAGAAAATTATTACAATTCAGTCTTGGACTTGGCCTAAGAAGTGTCACTAAACATTGTTGTTTATGTGCTGTGTCATACAATAAATTCAAAAGATCCTCAAAAGAACAAGATGTGTGTGGTCATGTAACCATTACATCAGTAAGGTTTTCACCCCCCTCCCCACCCATAACTGAGGTGGGACAAAGAAGAGCAGAGGGCACAAAGAGCAAAGAAGGAAGCCTCTACCTCGCACTAGCTGGGAACATTTCACCACATCAGTGTGTGGGTGATCAATAGTAATTTCAAAGCCTGGAACAGAATACATGACAGGTGAGTTCAACACAGACACAGTTGGGAGGTGACATGTCATTTTATGATTAAACAAACAAATCTAGTGCTCGTTTTAAAGAAAATCGACCGAAAAGACTCGTAGACTAGTAGATAAGAACTTTGAATAACATTACATTAATGGTTACTGAAGTCACTCATGAACATTATAAATTATAATCTTATTAAACCATACAGATGGTTTTATAGCATAAAATATATTTAGTCAAATGTACATTAGAGGTGATCAACTTATCTTTGACATTTATTATTCTCAATATACAATGTAACTGAGTGAGCACAAAATAAAATGTTGCACCGCCACGAAATGGAGATAAGATTAGCCAAATTTAAAACTCCCTAAAGCCTTTTCAATACTACAACTAATGTTGGCAGTGAGTGAATGACATGTCACCTTTATGCGATTTGTTGAAAATACGTATTTCACAAAATAACCCGTACTGTAACTGATAAAACATTTCACTAAACAGGCTGTGATGAATAAATTCAACAGTCATCAATAGCACTACTCCTTTACTGATCAAGACAAGCCAGTGATAATGATTATGATAAAAACAAAGCGTTCTCTCAAGTCATCCACTCCACTCACCACTACTTACCGAGGGTCTGCAGCACTATGGATTCAAGTATCACCAGCTCTTGAGCTTGCTGGAGGTATGCCTGAAGTTTGATAGACAGTCATTACAACACAATTGTAATGAGTCTATTAACTGATTCCCCTAACGACTCATTTTAAATGGCCAAAACTCCAAACAGTGAGGCTTGTTTTAGGGTTAATGTAAGCCTTTTTAGGTGTTTGTTACACACCAACAGCAGGCCAGATGGATAAAAGTAAGGACCGTTGTAAAGGAAATGTGGCACAGCCCGTTATTCACTGTACATAAGAAAACCATGACAACTGAGAGAACTTAAAAGACAAGTGAAGAGAGAGAGGGGGGGACTTTCAACCATAAATTATTAAGAGCTTCCTGAACTTACATTACTTTTTGTGTCTAGAGGTGGTTCTTGAGGATTCAGGCAAGCATGTGCAACTTTGATCACGTGTTCGAGTTTCCGAGGTTGCTCTTCCACTTTTGCAGCCAAGAATAAGGTGGTTGGAGAGATTATCTGCATAAAAGCATCAAAACATTTAAATACATAGCCAAGCTACCTGTAAGAAGCATTTTTTTGTCTCGGTCTATGTATAATGTGATTCTGGGCTGCAGGTTAAAAGCTCTGTGATGCAACAGAATACTTACATTTCTATGGAATTTGGTGAAAGAGTGGTGCATATAAAATCTATGCATGTAAACAATAGCTGTATTTATTGTTAGTTGGGAGCTGAAAGATGCGTCAAGGAAAACTGTATTCACTCACTCACAGTGTTAATCACACCGTATCGCAAAGAGACCTGTAACTTATAGAGGTTAACGTTAGCAGGTGAATTTTATTTAACAAGAACATTTTAAATTCAAAGTTTGCTAATCAGCGTACGTGATCTAATTAAATCTATCGTTGTTTGACAAACTAATATTAGGCTAGTGTTATATCGGGTGCAGGAGGTAAGACCTTTTCTCGACATGTGGTTAGCAACAGCTGCAAACTCGCCTAATGGCCTTTAGACGTCAACCCTCAGCGAGCTATTTAGTTACTTAACGTTAGCATGCTAATCGTAAGCGTTAGCTGTATTATCGTAGGGCTAAACGTAGATTAATGAGAATAATTAAATCATACATTTAAATTTTTATAGTGATGTAGAACAACATTTGACCAACGCATAAACAAAGCATGTACACTGATACATCTGGAAACTTTCTCCCTAACCGTAGCTGTCACTTCATAGAACTGGCTAATGGTATGAGGCCCGCTCTAACGGTTAGCGCCATGTCTAGCTACTTCTTGTCTGGCCGGGGATAAGTTGTTCCAAAGGATACACATTAAGTCTCTGACCCATATCTTGGATCAGATTCGCCGCTTGCTGGCGGTAGGAGAGCTCCCGATCTGGTTCCACTCCACATCGGCGAGACGGCGTGGTTTCGAGCTGATCCCGGGTGAAAAACCATTTCGACGAAGACCCCCGGCACGCCGCCATTGCACTCCAAGGTTCACTTGCGCATCGACAAAGCGGATGTGACGTCGTCGTCGCAGAGGAAACCACGACTTTTTTGATGACGAGGTTGTGGTGTGTACAAACCTAAATGTAATTATGCTATATTATAAAATAAGGTGGCTTTGCATCACGTTGTGTTCGTTTGTTCACACTTTAACAACGTTGTGTTAAGTTTAGCTGCATTTTAATAAACCAACAATAGAAAATGATTGTCTACACCACATAGCCTTAATAACAGGTAATGCTATTAAGTGACTTTAGTAAGCAGCTTTAATTTTTTCTTTTGTTTTTTTTACTTTTTGCAAAAAAAAAAAATTTAACACTTTATCTTGGTGAGGTAAGTTAATGTTAATAATAGAGAATATCAGACAATGACATTGAGAATAATCCTTTTATAACTTTCACATGTATAACTGTGCATTTCTTTAGCACTTTGGATAAATTCATTGTATCCTCTTGTTTTCACAAAATAAGAAATTTAATACAATGTTGCCTTACATTAAAGACACAAAAAGAACAATTCAAAAGCAACTGGCAGCCTCATGGGCATATTATCATTACTACATTTTAATTACAGATTTAATTCCAAACGTCTTTGTCGATAATTGACATATGACTTTTGGCAGGTGAAACATTACAAAATAAAATTAAGTTTTGAAGCCCTTAATGTAAACTGCATCCCATTGTTTCCCATTCAACAACACCATAGTCGGTACCAAATCAATTGTATGTTGAACCATCAAAATACGAATATTTGAATACAGCCACTGTAGTGAATCACTGGGTGCAGCAGTTTTCATGTTACTCAAATTGCTCTCGTTTCAGGCCCAAAAATTCCAGTGCATTTCCAGCAAGCAATTTATTCTGCAATACAAAGGAATACACATCATATTGATTACTGGAACTGACAAAGACACAGAGTGCTTTAAGATTCATGTATACAATTCACCTAAAATAAAAGACCATGCTCTACGTCAGAATCTTTGAGATGGATTCTGGTATTCTAGACTAATTGTACAATGTCTTTTGCACTGCATGTGACAAGCCATTTCTACTTGGCTACAATCAGCCACAACAATACCAGCTGGTGGTTTTTAGGTTGTGTTGGGCAGAGGAGAGCGTAATGCTGATCAACAGGTTTCAGTGCGTCACAGCTTGCTGCTTATGGTGATGCACAGACACTAACTAACTAAAAGTCATCTCAAGACACATTGAAGGTTTAAGACATTACAAAACATAAGAAAATAAAGAATAGTGTGGAACAAAACATTAAACCACCAAATGATATTAATTTATGGATCTACATTATCTACATGAAAGAAAATAATACATACTGTTACCTTTAGAGTGTCATCAAAATCATCAATTGATTCAATCAATGATCCAGGTTCCAGCTCACCCAATGGGAACGGATAATCTGTCCCCAGCATCACTTTATCCTGAAAGAATACACACAGTCAGAAACCCAGAGCAGTAGCACTTTTTGAACACTAAATGGATTAAACACCATCTCACGTTTCCAATAACATCAACGAGCAGCTTCAGAGCTATGGGATCGTGAACTAGCGAGTCAGTGTAGAAGGAACCAAGATATTTCCGTGGACTGATCTTGTTGTCAACGGCACAGAGGTCAGGTCGGACTGTGTGACCATGTTCAATTCTACCAATGGTGAATGGGAAAGAGCCACCTATAAATAAATGAATGAAAGGTTAAACAGCAGCACACCTTAAACTGACTATGAAAAAATATTGTACTACATTTAATATGTGTAGGCAACACCTGGTTTCTTCTTTACCTCCATGAGCAAAGCAGACTTTCAATTTTGGAAATCTCTCAAAGATGCCTCCAAATACCATTGAGCAGATAGCTGTGGTTGTCTCTGCTGGCATTCCTTTGTCACGGAAAAATAAACAAAATGCTGTATATTCTGTCTTTTCACTATTTTATTAAATGTGTTGTTATTGAAATACAGTATGAGTGAGTTGAGTTAAGGAAGTAATAAATCAAAGTGGAACATTACTGGTCACCACTGATCGTAATGTGTCAAATATGATGTGAGGGATATAATATTAAAAAGAGTGGGGGGAAATATTATGAATTTGTTTGTAATACCTTCATGAGTCATTTCAATTAGGAAATAGTGGGTATAAGGAGGCTGCTGGATTTAAATGTTGTCGACTTAAATTGTTGTCTCTTATGTGTTCACAGAAAACATTAATATGTATAGAGCGTTTATAGACCACGGGGTATAATTAATATCTCCTGCTTCTACTTTATCTCCCTTACCTACCAGCCAGGGCAGCCAATACTTAGCCATTCTCCCATCTGTCTGCATGTCCCATGGGTGGACAAATATGGAGCAGCCCAGCTCTTCAGCTGCCTGTATAGAAGACACAGTGAGGTCGTTATCCTCCAGTGTTTGAGAATTAGACCTACACTATGAGTACAAAGTGGTGTCATTTTGTTCATTAGCTGGTGAATTGTAAACATATAGGGACATTTGCAAATCATCAGGAAAATTATATTATAAGCATATTTAGCTGAAACAGTGTCTCACTGCATAGAAGGGGAAGAGTTCAGAGGCGTTCAGGTCCCAGTTGTTGATATGTGAGCCAATCTGCACCCCAGGGAAGCCCAGCTCCTTCACACAGCGCCTCATCTCCAAGACGGCCAAGTCAGGGGCCTGCATGGGCAGCATTCCTAAGCCAACAAACCTCTTGGGGAATCTGTGCACTGTCTGGGCCAAATCGTCATTTAAAAGGACGCAGAGATCTAACGTGTCATGGGGCTTGGCCTGCAGTCCAAAAGTAAGATGGAATTTTGAAATCTATCCTTCTGTGACTGAATTAAAACATCAATAGTTAATCAACTGTGGTACTGTATAAAACAAAAAAATAATTTGTAGTTTTTTTTAACAGGACCGGGTAGATGCAGCTCACAGTGACTTAGTTATTCTCAGCAAACACAATCTCAGGACTCTTGAGCACATAGTAATAAAACATAATATAACTGCACTGATTCAGACTTACCCAGTAAGAAAACATCACAGGAACAGTAGAAAGGACTTGAACTGTCACTCCTGAAGGCCAGGAACAGAAACATAGATTTTAGGCACCAATAAGAAGTAATGTTTTAACGCTTGTTGGTGTCTTTTAGTGTCTGTGCGTGTACCGTGCTGATTCATATCTTGTATGCGTGTGTTCGGATCCCAGCAGTTTTCCTGTATCACTCGGAACAGTTTCCCATCCTTCATCATCTTTGCTTCCCCCTGCGACACAGCATTAACACCGGTCACGTCCACAGCTGATATGACTGTAATTAAAATGTCCACTAACTCTCTGTCGTACACATGCATGTTTTGTTCATGGTTCATGTATAATATATAATTTTAGTGTCAAAATAAGTGACTTTTGAATTTTATAACATTATACAAAAACAACCACATGGTGGCAGCAGATGTATGATTCTTACTCTTTCAAGGTACATGACCTGTAAACATTGCTTTACACCTTGCATTAAATCTTTATGACACACAAAATGTCTGCCAGTATGTTTATGATGTATATTTAAATGCAGACCTAAATACACAAACAACATCTTGCTAGTTCACATTGACACATTGTGTTAGTGCGCGTCTGTGCTACACGTTCAGCAAGGTACGAAAACTTCATGGTTCTGTTGTGTTTGAAGTGAATCCCTCTGCTGATGCAGAGGCACCATGCTGAGTTGTGCAGCTGCTCACATAGCCAGGACCAGCCTGACAGGACCACAGGATGGGGTGCAGGTGGAAAAAACCTGCTGTGTGCCCAGTAAAGTCTGCAGTACAATTGCATAAGTGCTCCTGTATATGTGCCCAGCCTGTACATGCATAGAAAATAAAAAGCAAAACAAAATAGTGACTCACCTTGCACTGATGGTGGAGCTGCACAAACCCATCATATCCATACCTCTGAAGCACATCCAAAACATAATTAATTATTGTTCAGATATTAGATATTACACTTACACACATACACTAAAAATATACTATATTTGGTGTTTTTAATTGTGATGTGAGATCTCTTTACAAACAAGTTTTCCTCTGTGTGCCTGGCAGTAATTTATGTATTCTATTTATTGTGTTATCCCATCTGCGTGGGTTTAATCTTCATCCTAGAGGACTATCCACTCCAGCACCCTGACTGCCATCTGAGGCTGTTGACTCTTTTCATCCACTGTCAACGAAATATAAGGGTTAAAATATATGTGTGCATTGATTTTTATTTACAGTATCTATTTGTCTTGAAAGGATTGCTGTTTCTGTTCAACACTGGTTTGCCTGTAACGGTGACACAGTACGTAGTGTGACTGCTTTTCCATCTGTAAACTATCACAGCATTGTGAAAAATGTCCCAAACAATATTTTAGAACCCAGAATGTTATCACTACATAATCCACAGGTGTTCAGAGGGAAATGTCACATATGACTAAGAAATGCAGCATCCTCACAAATAACAAGCTGGAACTCATGTTTTGGCATTTTTTATGACTTAACCAGTTATTTATCCTCAAGTAACTGCAGATGTAACGTTCAGTTTTGATTGGTGACATGAAATGTCAGCTTACATGCATTCAAAGAAAGAAAGAAAGAAAGATAGAAAGTGTGAGGGCAATGCACCGGCCTTGTCTCCTGTCCAGCACTAAATGTGAGAAATCATTAGCTAAAGCCAGACCTCACCAGTGAGTAAGACATATGAGCCGGAACAGATAGAGCAAGGCCGATGCCACCCATCGATTAATGTTTAACAGTCCATGGAGAAGACAAATTTATGGAATGAGCTGTTAAACTCTTGGTGACAGACAGTTCAAGTGGAAAACTCTGTACATTTTGTGTTACTGGTATTTAAAAGCACTGGATTCAAGTAGAAGCTCTGCCTGCCACAGAACTGACACAGCATAAAAAAAAAAAAAAAAAAAAAGATATAACCTATACATGTGTGCACAGCCGAGGCTCCAGGCTGTTATCGCAAATTAAAAAAGAAACTTGCTGATCCTTAATGACCTCGTGTCTGCAGCGCCTACCTGCTTCAAATCAGGCCACTCCTTAGGTAAAATATGATTATGAATATCAACCTTCATCCTTAAGATGACCCTCTGGAAAACTTGCTGCAGGAGATTTCTTATAATAAATGCACACAAAACAAGCTGATTTACTCTCCGCCCTCGGCCAGAAACCAATGACCGACTGGTGACTGCCTGCTGCTTGTCATTTATTACCTAAACAAGCAGTCAGTAATGATTAATAGTTCATATAGGCCTACAGAATCATGACGGGGTATCGCTTTACTCTACTAGTGCCTACTACACTCCACCAAAGTACAATCCCCAGCACACACAAACACACACATAGCAGCATTTCTGTGGCGCTCATTGCCTCTTTTATGCTGAATCAGTATTTATGTTTATGACAGACGCATGTTTGGTTGTTGCGAGATGCTGCGATTACAGTTTGGCTACTTTTGCTTGCTTGCAATTTCACTGTGAGCTGCCTCATAGTTAGAAATCACTGACCCACAGCATGTGGATGGGCCTCAGCCTCATGTTTACTCATGTTATGTTGAGTTTTATTTTCACCTGCTCACAGCCCTGAGACTTGGCGCCACCTGGTGGTTAATTGATGAAGACTAATGATGGACTCATTAGGACTCAGGTCAGGAGGCAGGATGGCTGTTTCATTAACAAGGCTAAGGTGTGGAAATACTTAATTTCTCAGAATTTTATATCAGTGGATCAGTGAAATGACTGAATTTGATTGGACGAGTATTTCACCATCAAGAAGGATGTAGCCCAACTGATCATCAGATAAATGAACAATGGATTCATGTTAAAAGTCGAGCCAATATAACTCGCGTGTTGCTGGATATATTAGAGTTATTTATATAATATATATCTATATAAATTAAATCTAATTAAGAAGAGAACTTGCTTGACTATTTCGGGGACATATGTCAGGGCAACACATGTGATGGTCTATGTGGGAATTAGGTGCTGAGTTATGGGAGGAGGAGATAAGGAGGAAAGGGAGGAGGGGGTGAAAAAAAAAACTTGCTGGCACCGCCTGCCAGATCCACAGCAGATCTCAGCAATTTATCGCGTCGCCGCATCTAACCCTAAACTGTTTAATAACTGGCTCAGCCGGACAATTTCCATTTCCATCCAGGCTGCAGAGCTCTTCCTCGGGGTGCTGAGTTTACACAGTGGGATTTGCTTCGCTGCTGATGCTGGGGAGATAAATCCTTTATCTCCCATCTTCTCTTATCGCCATCTCTTATCTTCCTCCCCTGCGCAACTGATTCGACACCGGTGGCATATTGGGCGCGCTGGATGGCTGCTGCACTTAACGAACCGGTGTGAATCCGTTTTTTTACCCCTTTATCTTTATCTTCCTCTGAGCCTGAAAACAAAACAACAACTGCTGCAACAATGACAGACCCGGCGACCCAAGAGTCATACCCCGTCCCAGACCCGACTATTGTGGATCCCTGCCCGGCCACGGTGCGGAACGGCCAGTGCCCCCCGGATGGCTTCACTAACAACCATCACCAGCAAGCCAAAACCCCCAACCAGCCTGAGCCCTTCACCACGGGCCAGGAGATGAAAATCACAGACAGTGTGGAGGGAGAAGGTAACTTCATCTATTTCTGTCTTGTTTGGATGTAGCTTTTAAAAGTTGTGCACGTATGTGAAGGCGCGTATGCTGAGGGGGACCCAGGGGAGATGGAAGAGGTATTTTTATCTGCGTGAGGTATTTTTAGTCCGCTCATATCTCAATAATTAATGATAGTCCTACATCAGCATGATTCAGATTCAAGCTGAATTCAAAGCTTAAAACATCCATCTATTCAAAAACACTTCACTCGTTATTTCCTTTCTTACGTTATTATTCATCTGGGGACCAAGTTGCCAGTGATGATTCAGTTGTTCATTTAAACGTGCACCCAGAGGCGAACATGTCTGACTAGGTCTGATTTAAAGCTTAATTCTGATAACAGTACACTTAAGTGTGCATTTGTGTGTGTGTGTGTGTGTGTGTGTGTGTGTGTGTGATTTTTCTACTAATATAATCCCATTTATCATCTAATATGCATAAAACGTGTGAAACAAAACATTCCTCAGTGGATAATAGGAGGCCCTCAGTTATACAACCAATCTTAAACCTGGTGCTGTTAGTTCACTGGCATTCAGTTGGTTTATCAGATGCTTACTGGATCTGATTACAAAGGATAATTGTAATCAGATCCAGTAAAGACACATTATATTTATGAAATTGATTTAGTGTTAATCAAACTGTGTATCTTTTTATAGCCTAATAATGATGAACATGTATTGAATAGACTGAAATAGTTTTAGTGCTGTGACAACGACAGTGTGCTGATTGGATTTCCAAAAGCTGGAATCAACCTACCCACTTTGTGCCTACCAAAGGAAGGACAATGAACTGTCAGTGTGGTAATGTTCATCATTCCTAAATGGCTCTGAAACACTGGTCAGCTGAAAGATTTGAACTCTTATGAAGACTATTGAGAACTTGAAAGTGTGCTTCGCTGATTTAGTTTTAATAGTTGTCCTTATTAAATAGTTATTCAAAGCTAAGTAGTCCTAATCCTGACTGATAAAGTGATTTATTGTGTAGTTAGTGGAGTGAAATGTTTATAATTAGTTGTGTTATTTGCAATAGCGCCACCAAGGGGTGGGCAGTTACAAGCAACTGCAAAACCTCTGTTCACCCCAGTGTCAGGGTGTGTCCTCCTATTAACATTACCATGATGCTGATTTCTATTAGCATGTTAATGGATAATTCTATGTGTTAGCATAACTATGGAACCTGTATGGAAGAAGAAAATACTGTCATAATGAAAAATAATATCATTCGTAAGTAGAAATTTTGAGATGAGAAGTACAAATTATAGGATAAAGGTAAGAATTTAGACTTTTTTAGACCATCAGAACATTCTGCAGTCTACCTGTAATGTAAAGTGAATGGGCTTTGCTCACAGAGATATAAAAAGTTATGAGTGAGCATTATGGGAAAAACTTTATTTTAAAAGTCAAGCAATTTAATTCTTCGAATAGATTTGTAGCAAAAGCAAGCTTTAAACAAACACATCACGCACACACACTTCAACATGATATATTTTGCACATTCACACTTTCTCTGTCTACATCCTTCCCCCGCTTTCCTCATCTCTTTCCTATTTACATAAATGTCTCTGCCACTGCTGTTAGAAACCCTCTGCAGTCTTGTTTGTGTTTATCCACTGCTTTCTATCAGTCTAGCTAAGATGTTAAGACATTACATGGTGCAGCGTTGTGTTGTCACATGACATCATAGTAGTAAGAAAGAAAAAGTCCTTCCAGAATTTATATAATCTATCATAGAAATGTGTACTGAGTGAGTGTGTGTCAGCCTCCTGACCTTTACCTGATGTTAATTATTAAAGAATAGGAAAGAAAGGTGTTACAGAAACAAGTGTTAAGCAGTCCTACACACTCGCCCCTACTATTCCCACACAAACCTGTACGTGCGTGTCAAAGAAAGCTGTACGAGGAGATGTGGAGCACATGCCTCCTGTCTAATGCCCCAGCCAAGGATCATGTGAGCAAAGTGATTTAACCACGCTGTCTCACTTCCCCTCTTGCCACACACACACACATGCACGCACGCACAAATGCAACAATTATGTGACTACAGATGCCCAGCCCCACAGTGTGACAGTGGTCTTGCCCCTGACTGAGACCTTCCAGAGGATTATAGCTCCTTCCAAGCACATGTCATGTGATTTTCCTTCTGTAGAAATCAGTAATAAACAGTGATGTCACTTCAGCTTTATGGTGATAGTTAAAGGCTGAATGCTTTTCTGTTGTAAGCACATACCAGAATCATAAGTAAGTTTTGTTTCTGACGTTTTCCTCCTCACTGAAACAGAAGCAGTGTATTGTTTGTGCTGCAAGGGTCTGACTGCCCATTAAAATCCACTGGGTAGAAGCTAGTGAGGGATATTATCCTAGTAAGAACATCAAGTCAGTCTGGATACGTGATGGGCACCGTCTTCTGTCTACACCCACACCAGATTGACAGTGGGAGTTAGCAACAACAAGGACAGCATGCAGGGTTAACTGGCCACTCCAGATTGTGAGAAAAAAAAATTATTGAAATGCAAAGAAAATCAAAATAAGGTTTCAGGCTTAGTATGAATGTATGATTAGGGTGTTAATCAAAGAGTACTGTAATGTACTGCCCCAGCAACAAGCTTTTCTACAGCAATAAGGATACTGTGAAAACTGTAATCACTGTTCTGGAATAAAGGGTAATTTTTTTGTGCACTTAATAGCACATTTCCACTTCATAGTATCAGCTGTACCCTACTCTCCTCTGTGTTGGGTTTGCTTTGCAAAAATTGTGAATCGTACCTGATGCTTTTTCTGTATCACCTCTACTGAGGTTCCAAGCGAGTTGAGGTGATGCCAAAGGCTGAAAACACAACAGACTGCTGATTGATCAGACAGAAGCGTCACTTCCAAAACCACAGTCGTGTAATTGTCAAAAGTCTCCCAGTTCATGGCAGTTTCGTGTCACTATGACAACCAGCTATACCATATTTGCAGTGGAAAAGAAAAGACCTGGTACCAAAAGTGAGCAGAGTACAGTCAAGCTTAGTTAAGATGGTACCATGTGGTGGAAAAATGTCATGAAGGTCAGTTGTCTAATCAAGGATGATACCTGTACTATTGTACAGTTGGATCTTATTTTCTGTGGTACTGGAGGAGCTTTGTTGTCTGAGAAAATAGAAGTTGAGAATATGCTGAGAAGTCGCCAACCCCAAGCTGAGATGGCAAATTCCTAACAAAAAGCCTGCATTGCAAACTGGACCCGCAGAGTTTGCCAGGCAGAAAAATGTCAGGAGTTGCTTTATAGGAATGTATTATTATTAATATATTTATATATATTATTTATTTAGTAACATTTATTTATTTATTATATATATATATTAATATATATACCTTTATATGTATTATAAAGGTGAGTTGTACCAAGTGAACAATCAGTAGCGAAACGTCACAAACCAAATGAAACACCAACAAGGCACCAGGCTTCCAGGAGGGAGACAGAGAGTCAGAGAGAGAGAGAGCCATCTTAGAAGTCAACCCGCTTTTATACACTCTGCCAACACAAAGACAAACCTGCGGCCTAGGGTTAGTGTCTTCACCGGAAACCTTTTCTCTACCATTCAAAGAACAACACCCAAAAGTCTACCAGGCCTAGGTTTGAAATTCACCCTTTGAAAACCTTCCTTGGTGGTGTGACCAATTTGCATTTTTAAACTGTTCTAAAACAAAGAAATCACACAAATCATCATAGTCACTCACATTGGCAGCTGAGCACCAACGTGTGAAACGTGTGTTTACTTAACCTGCGACTGTAACACTAGGGACATTTTTTTATCAAATAGTTTAATATGGCACCACTGAAAATTGAGTAGATCATCGATTGATTTCTGTTAAAAGTACTACAAATTCACTTTTCACTCTATTAAGCAATCATGTGACTTTATCAGCTGTCTATCAGCAGTTGTTTCTGGAACAGTTTCCTCGCTGTGACGCATACACACAGACACACACAGTCACTCCGACGTCTTCTTACACCAGCCCACAGGGACATTGCCATTTGTACTGTAGTGTTCTATCTAGGGCCTCCTGGTACAGTAATAAAACTTTTCTATGAACGGTTTTGAGCGTGTAAGTTACATCATAATGTTACTAAATATGTTTTGCTATATGTTGGTCATAAAGTAAACTTTTTACAAATTAGGTGTAATAACTTATTAAGCATTAAGATTCATAACAAATAACTGAACATAAATTACGTTAATTTGAATAAAAAGAAGGAGGAGGTAAAAGTCTACCTGTGAAAACTATTAAAAAAGTATTTTTTAGTACAATCTTTTACTCAAATGTATGACTTGAACCCAGCTCTCAATACAATAACACCTGGTCAGTGTTAAATGTTCTTCATTTATTCATCTGTGCAGTGACAATTCCCCCAAAATATGTTTAAGCTAAAAATTGAATGCCAAGAAGCACATTTTTCCATCTTTCTCAATGCCGGGTTTTGTAGCAGACTGAAAGGAAACACTCCCTCTGTATCAGTTCAGTTCACAGGTGACAGTCCCTGAGATAAATGTCTGGACAGAGTGACAGCTGATAGCATTAAAAGCTCCTCTGGATGTAGAAGTTCAGACTTATAAATATTGCATGAATATGCAGTGCCATCCCCACGTTTCATGACTAAAGGGCAGCTTCAGGCAGTTCCAAATCTGGGCTGTTTTGTCTGACTTCAGGCAAAAACTTCTCACATTGCAGCATGACGTGTGTGCCAATGGGATATGTGTGTGGCCTGTTGAGCCTCATGCCTGTTTATTAGACTGATTTTTAAAAATGATTATGGATGTACCTGATTCACTGTAGATAATGGCATTTTGTCTGAATTATTTGCTTCCCTTTTTTGGTCTGAGTGGTGGAATAACATACAGCAGATGTGCTGTGGAGTTTGTAATTCTATAAAAGTTCATGTAGATTCCTGGTAGCATTACAGAACTTTTCTGTAAACTGTGGTTTACTGAGCCGAACCTGACCTCTGACCTATCTTTGAACTGGGGAAAAGTAACATTAACAATATGTTTTCTCATTGAAAAACGCTTTCTGGACATTACCAACGATACTATTCTACAATTTGAACCTACGTACATTTTATGAAATGCAAAAATAACTGGCATAATCTCATCAGGACAACTTAACCTTCACTTATGCCACCTCAGGCTCACTGATAAGATATACAAAGAAATGAAGAACTGTCCTTATAACACAATTCTGTGTGTTACTGCAGGTCTCTTGGAGAGCAGCATGCGTCTGAAGCCTCACGAGGCCCAGAGCTATAGGAAGAAGGCGCTCTGGGTCTCCTGGATCTCCATTGTGGTCACCCTTATCCTGGCTGTGGCAGCTTTCAGTAAGCATTTAAAATACACATTTTAACCATGCAGCATGTAATACTGAGCCATGCAGTAACTTTGCTTATCGACTTTATTTGAGGAGCAAAGATTGGACGGGGTGCAAAAAATAATAATACAATAATGCGTTTGTAACAAAAAGGCACATGCAACTGAGTAGAACCACTGAGCTAACTGATTAAGTGAATAACAGACACACTGTCTGTATATCCTGTCAGTGTGTCCAATTATATATTAGTCTTTTGTATTCAGTTATGAAAGTAAGGTAAGTCAGCCGTGCATGGTGGTTAAGGTGGACCTAATTTGAAATCAGCATTTTATGAACAGATCACACACATCTTTTGAGTACTGTGACGACAAAGAGCATGTGGTGTTTAACCACGCTGACATATGAAGGTCAACTGTGCAGAGGAGCGAATGGAGAACTCAAGGCGATTCATTTCATAAGCGAGACGGCACTGTTCTCTGGTGAAACAGGGCTGCATTTTCATACTTTTTATTCAGAAAATTTTATCTGATTTATCAAGTTATATATTACAAAGAAGTACTATTGATGATAAGTTGTGATATGAGATTCTAAAATATTGTAGCCTCTCAAGCAAAACAGCGGATGAGCACTGAAGGCTCATTTCTTGAAGAAAACGGGGGAAACAACAGATGAAGCTGTACTGTTGTCACTACAGCTACACACTTTAATGAGCAATAAACTCTTTACCGAATTTTTCAGTCTGAAATATATGTGCAGCATATAGAGCATATAAGAGTATATAAGCATTTAGACAATGAAATGGGTCAGAAGATCAGATTTACCCTTTACCCCAGATTCATGTCTCTGATATGTGTAATCTGATGCCTATAATGTTTAATCAGGGTTTAAATCACAAATATTTAAATCATTCAGTGATAAGGTTGCGGTCAGGACTTTGGGAAGGTCATTTCAAAAAGTTCCTTTATTTATTCCACATCCAGCTTTGATGTGCGTTTAAGGGTCACTGAGCTGTTGAAAAACCCAGTTATGTTCAAATTTAACTGTCTAGCTGATGGTTTGAGTTTATACTGAGTAAGTCTGTGGTAATTGTAGTGGTTCCTGGGTTATTCAGGACCATCCAAACCAATATCCCCTCAGCTGACGGTGACAGTTAATGTCTTCTTCCAGTCACTGAAAAGTGGCTACTCCTCCCAGGAACCTCAGTCATGGTCAGTAACAGTAAATAAGTAAAAACTTTTAGCACCACTGAAGTACAAATCTGTGAAATGTGTTTGTGTCTGTAACCCTGCGATAGACTAGCGACCTGTCCTTGGTGCCCTGTGACAGTGCTGGGATAGCTTCCAGCACTCCCGTAACCCCTATGAGGACCAGCGGTTAGAATAATGGATGGATGGATGTGTAGTTGTGTGTTGATTTCAGATAACTGAACATGAATTAATTCATGCGGTTTCCTTTTATTAATGATTTATGTTGTTCATTGATTGTGAACGTCTGACCACAATTCTGAATTTCAGCAGTGAGACTTGCAAAAATATGCTGTGTCTCAGTGATACCCCTGTTGTTGGAAGGATGTAGCAATAGCTTGTCTTATGATGCACATGACGGCTGACATACACAATGCTGTTTGATGAGCAAAGGAGGACGTTGTTTTGTCATCTTTGCTAAAGCTGACTTCATCATGATGATGTATTCCAAATGTAAATGTATGTATATGCTGTTTATTCGGCTTGATACCAGGATCCAGCAATTAAATCTGAGATGCAGTGACTTTGTCACTCTCACTTGTCGTGACAAACTCACAGAGGATAATCCCCCAACTCCAAACTTCACTCTAGTTTAACCAGGTTTTGTGGTGACCTTTATCTCACTGTTTTGGTTTTGCTGCCCACTGTTTCACATCCCTGTTAGTGTCTTTTTTTGTGTGTAGCACGCAGCTGTCTCCAGTGTGAAAGCCTAAAACCCCCAGTGGTCAGAAACATGGTTTTAAATAAATGTAAATCAGAAATTGTTCTGAACATTCTTGCCACTGTGATTTAAAAAGTGAAACTATGTACAGTGAGTTTGTACATCTCGTTTTCACAGCGATCAAGTGGCCAAAAAGTGAACGAGATGAGAAACAGTTATGATCATGGTTATGATAAATCCATATATTTTTGAAGGAAATATTAAAAGTTATGGTTCTCCCTAGCTCTTCACATGAAACTACAGTGCAACTATCTCTGCAGGGATGCTGACGTGAATGCATACAGCTGCTAGGAGATAAACTTTAGTTTGTGAATGGCATTCCCTTCATCGATTCATGTTTCTAATTCAAACCAGAGCAAGGAGGTGTGGGGATCACACAGAGCAGATACACTGGGTGTAAATGGTCTGCACTTATATAGCGCTTTTCTACCTAGGCTGGTACTCAAAGCGCACATACCTTCTTGCGCTGTTCGACTGAGAACAGAGAGAATTAAACCAAAGAACATAATGACCCACAAAAATATGAACCACTGAAAACAAAGAAGCTAAAAGGGGACACGAAGATAGAAACAAGAGAAAGAACCCACGGTTCCAAGGAAGTGTGGACAAGCTTCCCTCCAGCAGCTAAAACTGTACTCTTAAGACACAGGGTCAGTGGCACTGGGTTAGGAAATGAATAAGCGAATGCAACACTTCCCTGTTCTATTGTCACACTATATGGAGAGTAGGAAATAACAGGCAGAGAGGCTGTGTCCTGAATAGCAGACAACTAAGTGAAAGATGGTAGAGGGGGAGACAGATGGATATGGACGTGTGGAGTGAAGCTCTGAAAGGTGCGGTTGTGCCAGGGGACGAAGCGGGATGAGTCCTGGCAGGCAGCTTTGGGGATTTAGTGGTTGCGATGGCTCAACTTTAAACAACACCAGCGTGCCTTTTCCTCCCGTCTGTGCCCTAGTTTCTCTCTCTCTTGCCATCTTCCATTTTTTATCTTGGATCTTTCGTAGGCTTGTTTCTTTACCCTGTGTTTCCTCTTTATGTTCATTCTCACCGTGTCTTTCTCATCTCAAAGTTTTGCTTCATGTACATAATTTGAGGGGTTTTCCTCTAGTGGACACATTTTAGTAAAACTGGGTAAAAGTCGAGATCCTCTTTATCTACTCTTATATCTTTCATTCCCTTTCTCCCAAACTTTATACATTTTGCTCTTTCCCTTCTCTCTGTCTCACTTTTTTCTCTCTCTAAGAAAAACTGCAAAGATCCTCTGGGACCTTTAGCAATATTTTAAGGGTTGAGAGTTTAAAGCTGGTCCCTCTCTGCTGCGCTTTCAATTGAATTGACTCTTAAGTGTCTCCATCATGAGCCAGTCTTTTGTGCTTTCCTTGGCTGTTCACCTGTGAAAGTGGTACAAGCCTGAGATTTTATTAGACACATCAGGCTCAGAGAGTGAAGCACACAGACCGTACGTCAAGAGGTAGGGGCAGGTTCTTTAGGTTATCCGTCTGTACAGGTGGCTCTAATCCAGCCAGAAGGGTTTAAAGGAATATTTAGACAAATGTGTGACAAGCGTGACAGATACAGGAAACTACAAAGTGACTTAGAATTTCCTTGATGACATGTGTGTTTATGCAATTTAATGTAACTAGGGCTCTGAAACAATCAAAAATATATTTTTTTATTATTGAAAATTTTTAAAGGGAATTTTAAAGGGAATAATGGCAGTTTTGTTTTAAATATTTCTCTTACTTATGTATTTCTTTCATTCATGTGGAAAATCCCATTTAAATAAATATGAATGTAACCATTCATATTTAGGTTAGAGTTATTATAATAGAATAGAATAATGGACACAATGAAAGTGAAGATGAATGAACCTAGAACAGGTACACATATAATTTACACGTGTTTACAGTGAATTAACATGTGTAAATGACATAAGGAGGTTTCTGCATTGTGTTTATGTGTTGTATTGTGCTCGCCAAGCAGACGCAGGAAAAGGCTGTTCAGTATTCAGAGTTGGTGACAGACTGCACACAGATTTTCAAATTGCTTTCCAGGCCTTAGGAGCAGGCTGTAGGATCTGGCCTGTTGACTTATACGTTGCCATGTGATCAATCAGTGACACTGTCAACAACCATTTAATGTTTGAGCTAGAAGATGATACGATTGTGCTGGGGATGGATAGAGGAACGAATTGCACAGAGACTGAGAGGGAGAAAAGAGAAAACAAAAACAGGAGGTGACAGAGGAAAACAAGAGAGGTGTGAAGATTTAGGAAAGGGAGGAACAAGGAGTATAGACAGGATGGAAAGTAGGAGAACATAAAAGAAACTGAATTTTTCAAACAAAAGAACTAGTGAAAGTTAGAGGAAGACAGAAAGAGATTGAAAAATGGAAATTAGGTCAGTGATAGCTACAAGAGAAATTATTAATAATTGCAAAAAGAAAGAAAGAAGAGACATTTCTCTCACTCCTCTTTTTCTCTCTTTCTGTTTCTTATTTACTTTCTCGATTATTCTGTGTCTGCAGTGGAGCTGTAATTACAGTGATTTAACCCAGATACATAAAGTACAAGCCCAACACAGTTATAAATAAACCACCACTTTATAGATATCAGTCTGTGCCATGACTTTGGTAGCTGTAGACAGGAGGAGCTGAGCCAGACAGGGTTATGAAACTAAGTGATCCAACAAAGCTGCATGTTCGACACATAGTGACAAGAGAACAATTACGCCCTTGTTTTGCATGTAGACCTACTAGCCTGCTGTCATACATGAAGCTCTGTGCGTCTCCATTCACTAAAAGTTCCTGTTCAGTGACTTGCACATTGTGCACATTGCTGCTAATATGAATAGACGTTCCTCTTTCTACTATTTTGCCATTTTAGTGTTTCTTCCTTCTTCTTGTGTAAAAGAGTGTGGATTTTTTTTACTGGTAGCGCTATGGAGCAAGTTATTTATTTTAATTTCTATTTAATTTCTATGTATTATTTATATACACTTTTGTGTTGGTCAGACACAGTCCTTACAGGGAATTTACACTATTACATTGATTAACAGCTCATGATGTCGGAGCAGGAAAAATACATGGAGTGCTTTTAAGTAGTGGTAATTTATTTGCATGAATAAGAAATCTATGCATCACAGAGCAGAAACTAAGATACATAGCCAGAAGCAGACTTGATTTTAACAGTGATTATTTATCAAGTGCTGTACAGCTTGCTTTATTCTGCCTGCAGCAACATTTTCCTTCGCATATCACAAGACAAAAACCAACTTGGAATTAATCTTGCTGGATCCTACAAACAAATACTGTAATTCAAAGTCTGATCCGGCTTATTGTTCTGACACAGAGCCTATCAGTGAACCACATCTAATCATCACTGCACTGGGTGACATCTGAACACTTGAACAGAGACACTGTATAGTTTGTTGTGACATTCGCTGGGGCACTAAATACAGTATGTATTCGTTCAGAAACAAACCTGAGACACGGTATTATGGCCTGGGTCTATCTGTGATTGCCAATGAGAAAAACATAGAATAACCTGCCTCTTCTATTAAACAAAATTTGATAGTTTGCAATATTATAATACAGCAGACAAATGTGTATGTAAGAGAGAAGATGTCTGTAAGTATGACAGGTCACAGGATAATGAGTCTTGATGTCATGCTTTGAGCACTTTCATAAAGTGCTGTTATTATTATCAGGATTGGTTTGTGGTCATTAGAGATGCATTTGCTGACCTGCTGCTTTCCCTTTCTCATTTGCTAGATCACAAAGAATAACATAGCTAGGGGAAAAACAAATGATGAATCACAGAAGGCAGAGTGTACACAGTGGAGATGTTTGCATTTAGCTGTACAGTGATATCTTCAGGCCATTCATCATATCTGAGCGCTTGCTGCAGGAACACAGACGTACCAGTATCCGTCTCTCTCCTCCCTCCCTCTCATGCTCCAGTTCTACTCCTTTCTGGGTTTTGCTCCCACAACCACTGGTCCCAATCTGCTTCTCATTCTTTCTTTCCCTTTGCCCAAACCTTCCTCCGTCTTCAGTTTCAACTCGCCATCTTCTGTTTTCTTCCCTCCCCCTTCACTGTACTCGTGCTCCCAGCACCACCCTTGCCCCCACCTACAGTCTGTCGCAGGGTAGAAAACACAATCATTTATTCATTTGTTTTCCCTCCTCGTGCAGTCTATTTTTACTGGTAAATACCATGTCGCCAACAGGGAAAGAAGTGCCAGGCGCTATGTTGTCAGACTTAAAAATCTAAATCATTTTCTTCATGTTTCTACTGTTCATTTAGCTTTTTTTTTTGCTGTTGTTGCTGTCTGTATTTCCATGTGGCTGTCCAGATGTGTATTGTTTTCGTAATTACCACACATGTGCTGGAGTGGGACAAGGTCAGCTTGTGGTCAGATTGATTGCTCGAGCTGTGCTTAGCCTTGTTTACTGTCGCAGCCTGCAATCCAAAGGAGCATTTTTCATTTTTCCATGCATGAAGTGCAGACCTGCCATCACTCAACCTGCTGTTACAAGCAAAATATATATACTGTATATATTACATGTAGGTGGACATCTTTGTTTATCTCTGTGTGTGTGTTTCTTGACAATACAAAAAACAGAACCATCTTCGTTCCTGCCTGACTGCTGAGGTGCAAACGTTAGCCTGCACATACCCATTGTGTACTACTGTCAGCATCTGCCACTTTAATTTACAGTCGAAAGCATTTGTTTTCTTTCACATGAAAAGTGTTTTATCAGTCTTTATCAGAAATAAAGTGTTGTTATGTTCAGTGCCTGCTTACCTATTTTAATGTCTTCTACTATCAGGGATGCAAACAAAGGGTCTACATTACTTAAATATGAAGATATTTAACTGTCAACATATCCTCATTATGCTCATTATGTCCAAACCTTCTATTTCCACTATTAATTTTCATACAAACCATTAAAATTCAACATAAAAATTTTGAGATTTTTCTGATACATCTTCTCTAGATATACACTATACAAAGTATATGTAAACACACAGCTTTGCATTTTAATGATATATGACAGTATATACAGTAACACCTCACAATGGATGGCAGCATTTAAAAATGGGTCACAAGATATCCACACGATGAAATTTATATATTATACATGTAATTCTAACAGAACCGTTTCAAAGATTCTTGTGATTTCCAATTACCACTTTTAGGTCCAGATGTAAAATGGCACGAGCTTCCCCTCCACTTATCTGCCAGCTGCCGAAGCACAAACCTATGATTACACAAAAAGATGCCTATTCGGACTGGATTGCTGTTATCAGACTGAGAAATTTACCCTAAATACTACTTTGGAAATGTGACATACAATATATAAGCATGGCGTATAAAATCACAGATACTCCTCTCATAGATAACTCTTCAGAATGCTCTCAAATATTTTCTTCAGCATACTTGCTCAGTCCTCTGTGACTGCCCCTGTCATTCCTCACATGGTTTTGGTTAGTCTATGGTTTGCACTTAGAAGACAATGTAGAATAGTGAAGCAGAAAGGGGCAACACACTGTCTGTTTAGTGGTTAAATATCAAATTCCAATCTGTAAGCAATGTATAGTGAAGAGGACAATACTGTCTTTTACAACCTGTGATTTGATGGCATGTGCTGAGACTGTATCTGCCATTTACTATTAATTAAGTAATGAATCACAATTGCTCACAGACAATGTTGCACAAACAAATGGTCTGTGTGACATTCACTGGCTACACAAAGTGGCTGCAGCAGCTTGGAGCATAAACTACTTCTATATATATATATATACGTATATATATATATATGTATATATAATTGCACCAAATTCACTTAGTCTGGTCCAAATTTCATTTCATTATTTATTCTTCATTAACTATGAAAATGTTGTTTGCATGTTTGAAAACAGTTTTTAAATGTTGTTGTTTGGAAACAGCAATCCAGTAGAATTGTGATTGTGAGTCAGTTGTAATGCAGCTCTACTATTTAAACTGCAGTACCATCATACAGCGCAGTGATACTACATACAAGAACTGTGTGGTTTCTGTAGAAGTCAGTAAAAACTGATCCACTGCTGCTCGCACTCTGTGAAGCTTATGTGAGCGCAGCACTGAGGTTGTCTTTGGTGTTGTTATGTGGTAGGCTGGACTTTGACTAGACCACTACAAAACCTTTATTTAGTTGAGCTATTCAGAGGTGGAGTGACTGGTGTGTTTTGGATCATCTTCCTGCTGCATAATCCAGGTGCTCATTCTCCTTTATTTTTTGGTATTTTTGGAGTGGAGAATCCATGGTTCCATGAATCACAGCAAGTTGTCCAAATCCTGAAGCTGCAAAGCAGTCCCAGATCATCACACTACCACCACCATGTTTGACTGTTGGTTTGATGTTCATTTTATGAAATGCTGTGGTAGTTTCACACCAGAGATGTAACGGGACGCACACCTTCAACTTGTCCACAGAATGTTCCAGCATTTGTGGATAATGGTTCTCTACATGGTTCATAGCCCTAGAAATGGCTTTGTAGCCCTTTCCAGGTGCTTCTATTTAAGTGATTTCTTGATTCAACAGCTCTGACAATAATCAGGCCTGGGTGTGATAAGTGAAATTGAACTCAGCTTTCCAAAAATGTGGTTAATCACAGTTCATTCATGATTTAGAAAGGGGGCCCTGGACGTTCATTTACATATGACAAATATGCAAAAAATAAAAAACCAGGAAGACGGGAAATGCTTTTTCACAGCACTGTAGATGTGCAATCCTCACATGTTGGTGGATGATGTAGAATGAAGAGCCTCTTAAAACTGGAGCATCACAAGTCTGAGTGCTCGTAGTTTTCTGAATTTAACAAAGAGAGGTGCACAGCTTTACAGCTTAAATTGCTCTTGTCCTGCTCATTCTATTAATTTAGGATGTAAGCCAAAGTCTAATTTTACTCAGCAATGAGTGAAGTGATGGTGATATGTGCGTATGCATGAATCTGTGTGTATCACACTGAGGGTTTGTACTCAGGCCCCTTTAGTTATAAAATCTTTATAAGGCAGACGATAATGTCAGAGCGATAAATCACAGTCTTAATGTTTCTCATTTAAGTAGAACAGCCATTTTTCTTCTTCTCCATTAAGCTTGGTCATTCCTACACATACATTAACAAATGAAGTACAGGTCTGACAACCCACTCTCCAAAAAAAGTTTCTATAAAACTAAATTGAAATTTTTAAATATGGGATGTAATTTCAGAATTTCAGCTTTTATTTAATGGTACTTACAACTAGATACATTAAGCAACATAGAATTTTGTACCTTTTCTATCAGAATTTCTAATTTTAATTCTAATTAAAACTACATGTGACCTACAGGAGTTTCTTGTTACTCAGATGTGTCCATGACTGTTAAAATAGCTCTGTATGACTACTCTTGGTTTTAATCTTTGGTTTTGCTTTTGAAAACTGCATTTTAAAAAGGCTAAATCCATTAACCTGAGAAAAGAGGCAAATCAGAGATGCACAAACATAAAAACAATGTGGAATGTCTTGAAAAAGAAAGAAACTACTGGTGTACAGAGCAACAAGCAAATACAATTGCTGGAACAAATTTAAAGTAGGTTAAAGTAGAATAAACTTCATTATGTTTTAGGAGGTTTCTCACTTCAACCTCAGGTAAAATGTTTTAGTTATAAGATGATAAAATAATGTTGGGTTGTGTCTGTCTCAGTACAAAGCCTTTGAACAACTGTGTCTGTGTCTCTCCATCCACCTGTGCTCTGCTGAAAACCCTTGATGTTTAATGGATACCATGTGGTCATACATAGTTTGTTACACAGCTTCAAATGTTAGTGGGAATTTATGATTAAACTAAATAAATTGTGAGAGCTGAAACAGACACACATTTTAGTTGTGTAACATGCCTCTTTCTTTTCATCCTTTGGAAATGATGAGCCTTTTAGTTTCTGTTCACACTACAATAACTCTCTGATGCCACCTGCATTTTGTGACAGGCAGTCAGATGTTACAACTGTGCTGCCTCCTGGTTCTGATGCGGTTAATGAGCTGAAGTGACTCTGTGTCAGCCGCTCCAGTCATTCAACTTCGATTCTAGGGTCCAGCTTTAGTTTTATTTCAGTATGTGATATTAGTGCAACATACAAAGTCACCTGCTGTAACTATGAGGTGAAGTCATTGTGGATCTCACTGCAGTAACAGTACTCAACTGACTTGGAAGAAATACTTCTCTCACTCACTCTCCACTTTGGTATTGATGTGTCAGGGAAATCTAGTAAGGTATTTACATCAGAAGTTACAGAGTAGTTTATCAGTGTATTTGCTTGGCTGTCAGAAACTCTCCATCAGGAGCATAATTATAGGACAGCCTCTCTAGGCAGCCTCACACCGTCTTTTATCAGTCAGCACCACTTGACTATTTTTACTCCTCAGTATTGAGCCAAAGACGTGAGAAGGTGCGGTGTGATCAGACATAAATAAAAGAGGAAAATGTCTGCGTATGAATGCCTCATAGGGATTAGGGATATATCTTGTTAGTCACACAGTGTGGTTGTTATGTGGTAGCTATTCCATGTCGAGGTCTTGATTTCTTGAGTGTCTCAAGTTGAAGGAGTTTTTGTATCTAATATTATTCACTAGCATTTCTGTGGCTATCTGAACTCAATGCAAACATTGGTGTATGAGAATAGTAATATGAGGATGTTTAGCAAATAACGGGCCTCATTCACAACATTCTCAATTCTTGAGAAGGAATTTCTTCTTAAATGCCACTTACGCAGATTTTATTCATTCACCAATGTTTTCATATTTGGGATTTGTTCTTAGGTTTTGAAGTTTTTTCATTATTTTCTACAGTTGCACAATATTGGATTTAAATTATAATCATATATAAAGAATTATTTCCATTATATTTTTTCCTCCTGTAAAACTCCTGACACTGGACAGCAGGCTGATTCAGCTCAGGTAGCTCAGGACACAGAAGACCAGGCAAAGAAACCTCTTGAACAGCCAGCAGCTAGTTCCATGTTGATCAATGGTAAACTGATTCTTTCAGTGGATCCATTACCAAGGCCTTCTTATACTGCAATTTGTTACCTTGGAACAAATTATACGCTGACCAGGGTGTCCTCAGGGAGAAGGGACTGGGAAAGCCCATTTTTTTCCCCTTAATGCATTATAGGTTTTATCGAGGCCTGCATTGTTGGGCTGATGAAAAGTGTAAACAGAAACAGAGAAGGAAGTGAAAGTATGAAAGTATGGGCATATCATTCATCTTAGTTCTACAGGGTTATTTCCATCTCATCCTGCATTTCGTGAGAGATCAGCAAGTTACAACTGGTTAAGCCAGTTTCAGAAACTCACGTTTTGTGTGCGAGTGTCTCGTTAACACTGTAACTCCTGTTTAAGCTTTATCAAGTGAGTTTAAGCAAAGTCGAAGACAGACACTGGCACAGGGAGGGAGGGTAAGCAGAAGGAGGGTGAGAGAAATGACAGATTGTGGAATCAAGTAGAGAGTAAGAGAAAAAACGTGTGACAGCTGATAATAAAGGGAAAAAGTAAACATTTTCATACCTACAGAAATAAGAGTCTGACAGCATAATTTTTGTTAGAAAAACACAGTCACCAGTATACATATTTAGATAGACAGTGTTGGTTCAGTGGTTCTGCAGTGGTTCTTGTATCCAAAGTATTGTTCCAATAAGTGCTTCAGAGTCATATTATACTATATATTTAATGCTATATTTCTATCACACTATTTCTATCACACAGTATTTCAATCAGGAGGAAAGAAATGGCTGCAGGCTGACCTTCTATTCAATCAGTTTGACCTTCAATTTGACCTTCACTTTTAGCTTGCTTGCTCTGTATTCATTCAACAACAATGCAACACATTTAAAAAAACAACTGTATGCTGTGAAAGATGATGTACACAGGCAGGTTCTCGTGGAGGTATTTTATATAGTTTCATACGCTGCAGAGGGAAAACAAATAGTAAATGCTACCAGCACGTCACCCTCTAAAACAGATGGGGTGTCCAGTCCTGGTCCTCGAGGGCCACTATCTAGCTTGTTTTCCAACTATCCCTGCTCTGCCTGCTGCTGATTACCTGCTTCAGGTGTGTTCATCCAGTGAGCTGTAAGTGCAGAGCTGGTTGCAAAGCAAGCAGGACGGTGGCCCTCAAGGACCAGGATTGGACACCCCTGCACTAAAGTCACCCACACGCCTCTGTCAGTTCTGGAATTATTGGTTTTCTCCACGATTGAAATCCTCTTGTTAGAACGGAGCAGACAGAAACCCAGCGCCCACTCCTGCTACTTTGGCTTAAAAACAAATGCTCCTCTGCTTTCAACCCAGACAAAGCACTGTCTCATGTCGATTCTTGAGCAGACAGTCAAAACAGAAGTAGTGAAACAGAGTGAACAACATGAATGACAGGAAGAGCGTGGTACTCAGACAAGTGAGCAGCAATTAGCCTTTATATGCAGCTTGTTTATATTCTGAGATGAGTGATGGTTTACACACTGTAAATTAACCAATACAGCTGTGCAGCTGAAATCATATCAGATTCTTTCTGAATTATATCATTACTGTAACCCAAACACGACGAGTTATGAGTTTTTGTCTTCATCCATCTGAAGCCCCCAAGAAGCAAGCCACACACACACACACACACACACACACACACATACACACACACACACACACACACACACACATACTTGAGACAGAAGACTAATTAATACTCAATTTTAGCCACCTCAAAGGTGGACAGCCAAGAGTACTTAGATTATACCAGTTACTGCCTGTCTGCTGCGCATGCAAGTGTTGATTCTAGCTGATGAACCAGAAATAGATTTTATTTTTATAATAGTAGCATGCAAAAAGGATTTCATGCTGCACAAAGGCACTACTGGCTCAAGTGCAAATGGAATGGCACCAAGTCGTTTACATGTACGGCAAGTAGCAATTTACCATTCGACCTTGGCTCTTTGGCCTGCCCTTGCTCCACCTCATCAATTGATTGCCGCCCGGGCCTTCACCCATGCCAGCCGGCACCGGCGGACCAACAGTTGGGCGGCGGGCACCTTGACCTCCGCTTCCTGGTGGGAGAAGATGGGGGGATGATACCCATAACAGACCTCAAAGGGCGAGAGTCCGGTGGCAGAGGAGGAGTGGAGGTTGTTGGAGAGTTCCGCCCAGAGGAGATAACGGGGCCAGAGATGGGACTGAGCGGAGGCGAA
>JAUYWH010000013.1:21469092-21496126 GCA_034779795.1 Ctenopoma multispine
AATGGAGGCAATGCTTTGCATGGCTTCGCCATGCAATGCATTGCCTCCTATTCATTTTCAATGGCAGGCACCAAAAAGACCATTCTGAAAGATGCTGTTTTGCCAGTTGGAAAGTTGCTCAGTGTTGGCAGAGTTCTAGGCTCCAACACGTGTATTTTAGTGTGAGATTAGATCTTTGGAAACCCAGCACAGTATAAACTCGACAGAACAGTTAGAGAAAACGTTTGAAGTCAATGTGTAACTTCAGCAATTTAAAGTAAAACATTTGTGATTCATGAACAAAATGTTTTCCATTATGTTTTGCTGTAGAAATTTGAGAGTTGGGAAATTCACATACTCCCAGAACATTATAGTTTTATATTTTGTATAGATTATTCACAAATATGTGTGCACATGTACCAGAGATATTATCCCTCAGACAAATACTTCCTTGACACAATTCATCTATCAAGGCTACTTCTATACCCTCAGCTAAACTACAGCACGGCTGTTGCTGTGATGCTGCAGTGGAGACCTTGAGAGGATATTTTATCTGCTGCTAATTAAATTCCTCATAATACTGTCACCTAGGCTGCCATAACATGTTGTTTGACTAACTGCATCACAGTAATTCTCCCTGCTGTGAGGACATTTGGGGAAAATGAATACTCGGTTGACGTGTCATTTCATTTGTGAGTCTGTTGGGTTTTGCTGAACGTGATTTCTGCCTAATTGTTAAGTATTATGTTCACATACTGTATGTGAATAATGAGCCGTCTCTCTGTGTATATGTTTTATTATCGCTTCGCCAAACATATTTGTTTCTTAGTCCAGCAGTGGCACTCCTCTTTTGATATTAGAACAGAATGAATATCCCTGATGTAAATCCTGTTTTTGGAAATCCTTAAACTCCACTCAAAGTTTCCTAAGCTGTTAAAAGGTTTCTGGGATGAAGCTCTTTAAAAAGCTGCGGGTGTGTAGGAAGCATTAGTCCAATCAGCCGTGCTTGTCCTATCTTAATCTGCACACAAACCCTGGTGAGTCCCCAGTACCAAACCACTCACAGATGGCACCTCCCTCGCTGTGCCCATCCATCGACTGCAATCCTGCCCGAATACAAATCAATAATTCTGGGCTAGAATGAGGAAAGAGGGCTGATAGAGTAAGGTAGCCACAGAGGGAGGTACCAAAGCAATGGAGGGTTAGGAATATAGGGATGTTAAGGGGATGTTGAGGGGGCGGGCGGGTGGGGCGGTGTCCACAGGAAACAAATTAAGGATGAAAATGAAAGAGATAGAAATAGATAAGAAAGGAAGAGCATGCTGTACATATGCAGGACAGGAAGTGTGGAAGGATGATTAATGGAAAAACGAAAGGGACTTAAAGGAGAGACAGATAGAAAGATGAAGACAACTGCAGCAAAGAGGGTGAGAGAGAGAGAAAGAGAGAGAGAGAGAGAGAGAGAGGGACAGACAGAAAAGCAATGATTTCTCTTTTAGATGACAAGCAAGGGCAGAGGGGGGCAAATGAGACACCCACAGGGGACAAAGATGAAAAGGACACAAAGAGGGGGGAGATTAAACAGAAGGAGGAAAGGGGGACTTGTGGGATAGGAAGCAAGGGGAAGGGAAGAATCCCAGTAGGAAGTTCTGCAGGGTGAACTCAGCCAGAGTGTGAGACGTGATGCAGAGCTGAGCAGTAGGTCCTGAATTATTAAAGACTATAAAGATTATTTTGCAGCTGAGCAAGTGGCTGCAGCCATTTCGGATGTTTCTGCTGAGGAGGCAAGAATGACTATTTACCTATGATCAGATGTGTGTGCGTATTTGTACTTGCAGTGTAGCCTGATCTTTATGCTTAATGGTCTTGTTCTAATGTGTTATTGGCAGGTGCTTGTTGCTTTTTTGTGCTTCGTGGTGTGTGTGTGTGTGTGTGTGTCTATCAACGGGAGTGTATGCCCATTCAGAACCTCTTATTAATGAGAACGTAATGTCCTGAGGGCTTTTGTTTTAACTGCCTGCCTCAGAGGAGATCAATCAGCAATTTAAGTCACGCACATACACATATGTTGTCAACCCTGTCTACCATACATTTCATTTAAATATTACAAAACAGTTCTTCTTGCTTACACTGTGATTGTAGGACAAGCAAAGTGCAGAACTTGATAATGATCAAGGACAATGTTGATGGAAAACACCACAGATTTGTGTCTATGTGTGTTAAATACAGTAAATGCATGTCCATATCTGTGCCTGAATACTGAAAATTGCTTTAGTAACTATGAGAGACTGTATTACAAGATATTTTTGCTGCAAACTATTTAAACAGCATTATGTGACCTGACAGAACTTTATGTTAATTATATATCAACGTTTCTCCTAGGAGCAGGTCTGTGTCACTTCATGTGTCTTAAATCCAGACAAAATCCAGAAGACATTTCATCTGCATTTACTCAGTTATCTGGATCACTGGCCAAATCCCAAATCTCGTCTTTCTTGTATTTCAGCCTAAGGTGATGGGCAAATTTGGACTTACTAGGATCTTTCTGATCCCTGTGCTTGTCTGAGAACCTTTAGCAACTGGGTTCAGAGGCAAGTGTTACCATGCATTCAGAATTATGTACACATGGCAACAGCCATTAGCCCTGCAAAATGCCTGCTCCCAGGAGAGAGACCTGAAATCTACCAGAAGCTGAGGAGGCGGCGGTGCAGAGCTGGAGTGAGACGTTTTAAACCTTGTCTGTCTTCCGTCGTTATAGGGAATCTAAAATCTCTTCCAAATAAAATGGATGAGTTGTTGGCTCAGGGGACAGATAGTGTACTGGCAGTGCAGCATGTCAAGATTTAAGGAAACATGACTGAATCAGTTCGTTCTCAACTCAACCTTGGATGTTTTCAGCTGGTGATCATAGGCACTTATTGTTTCTCCCATCTGTCTCCTGAAATCACACACTTTGCTATCTACTTTATATCATCTCCCAAATTATTATAATAATGACATACTTTATCGATAACCTTGAGGCAATTGTTGTTCCAGAGAGTACATGTCGACACTACAATGGGCCAGGAGGTTTGCAGATGACTACTCAACCATCTAAGCTACTGCTGCCCCAACAGTACCAATGTTATAATTATTGTTCAAATTTTTATTTTTGTACTTTATTTTATGCACTGTCCAGGCTAGCTGTTGGGTTACAATAATGTTTGTCTATTGTTAGCTACAGTTGCTAACAAATATCAAACTTACACCGAGACATGGCTGAGTAATGACTACGACCTGGAACTGATCATCTTCACTCTCATTCATGCATCATCCTTACCTCATGGATCAATACTCTTACCCAGATTAATAGACAGTTCTTCTGGGAATTGAGAAGCAGTGGATTTCAATTTAAGTTCAGTGTAACGTCAGGGGACAGATAGACTGTTAAAAGCCGAACGAGGTCATCTTGCGCATTTTCAGCCAAAAAAACGGCATGAAGTAATGGAACTGAGGCGTTATTTTCCATTGTAACCCTGCAGCACAGTTTTATACCAGACAGGTGTATTTGCATACAAATCTCATTTAGTCCAGCTTTAATGATGCATAATTCCTCTTCATTATCTTCTCTCCTCCTTTGGTGTCCCCTCCTACACTCTCTAAACCTGTTCCCTTCCTCTCTTCTCTGTCCCACTCTCATACCCCTCTCTCTGGCCTTTTACATTCCTGCCGTTGTTTACCATCACCTTCTCATCATTACACTGTGCAAAGAACAGATCTACCCTCACCACACAGAAGAGCTGTACTTCATTCACTTCCTATGCTTTCGCTCATCTCGATATCATTGAGTGGTCTTCTTCAGCTTCAGTAAATGTGTCTACTGGGAGACTTTTCTCACAGCACAGATCAGTCACCTCGAAGGTCAGACATTCTCTGATTGGCAGCACAAGAGTGTCCCCTCAGTCTCCCCCACTCCCTCCCTCAGTTTTTCACCTTTGTGTTTCTGCTGCCTTGTCGCCCGCTTCAACTTCATCTTCCCTCCTCATTCCCTGTCTCCAAGATTATGCCCTTGCTCCTTGTGATGTAATTGATTTTCACATCCCTGGAATAGAGCTCTTGCCCTTGAGGAACAGAGGAGAGGACATAATTACATTTCAGTTTGACTGCAAATGGTTCTACTAATGCTTTATGGACTATTTTCATACAGTCGACAGCAGAGGTTGTTTACTGGATGATGGAATGGGAAACTGTCTGTGTAGAAAATGTGGGTCTGGACTGCTTCAGGTGTCAACACACAATTGAAGAATGACTTGCACATTGCTGAAACACATCACAAAGCTTTCACATCATAATTTATTCATTATGACTTTAAAACAGTTGTAGTCAGTGATAATCACGGGATACTAAGTCAGTGAAAAGTATACAGCAGCTGCTACTGTATCACTGATAGAGTTCAAATCAACACTGGTTGTTTTTATTTCTTTATTGTGAAACCAAAATACATTAACACATTTTGTTTGCTTTGCTACCTATGTCTGACATCTCAAACATCGGTGTCTTCTTAATGTGATGCACAGTAAAGATTGCTGACTCAACATGAACTAGTCAGTTACAGTTTATCTTATTTGTATGTCAACGTCATTGCTTCTTAACTAATTAATAATGTACTGAAAATACATTAGAGGTGTAACCTAAATTTTGTATTTTATCTGTTATGTGACAGATATTTAGCAGAGTACAACACAGTTCGGGAAACATCAATTCTTCTATGACTATAGATGCTTGTGATCTCTTACTTGGAAGATTTTAACACCCTTAAAGTCTGCTCGGAAATGCATGTCCAATAAGATCCATCTATCTTCTGCTTGTGCCAGGCGAACACTGGGGAGAGACAGAGACAGAGTGAGAGAGAGAGAATACGAGTGTTAGGAGTTGGCACTAGCCCCGGTTCTTGCATATCTCACTGGTAATTAGAGTTTTACTGCTGCCAAGTTGTAACCATTTCTTCAACAGCTAAGTTGAGCTGTGCAGGTGTTGGCAGGATGTCTGAGTGGACTACTGGGAACATAAAGAATAATGGAGTTGAAGAGAACAGAACAAACCAGTACGGAACGAAACAGAACAGAACGTAACAGATTAGAACAGAATGGAATCTCACATACTAGAATAAGCATCATAGTATCATAACAAGGACAATGAACTGAATCATTTGATATATTTGCACTTGCCATTAGCACACACACACACACAGCTTTCCCTTTATCCCTTTCTTTTTATTTGTAATTCGTACTACTTTTTGCTATTTCTGCACCTGATCTCCTCTTTTCCTTGTCAGTGTCTGCTTCCTCTGATCCTCCCATTTTTTCCCCTCTCTTTCTCCTTTCTCTCCTGCTGTTCTCCCCTTTTTCCCTCTCCCGCTTCTTTTCCACCACCTCCTTCCTCGCTTGTTTCTCCAGTCTTGTTAGCACCGGTCATGCATGCTTGCCTCCCTGATTAACTAACAACCCAGAGGATGTAACACAGAATAGTGTCTGCTCTTCTCAAGAGGGGTATCGATTTGCTGGCAGGCGGTAACCACACAGACGGCTGGCACATCGAAATGAGCTCAAGAGCAGAAACTGGAAAAATAAATGGCTGCAGAGAGAAGAAAACCTACTATTTTCAACTTTGTAACTTTCTGTTTTTTTGGCCTGATGACATACACAAAAAATAGTCCTCTTTTCTTTTAAATGACTGCAATTTTAAATAAGGCCAGACATGAGTCGGTGATGAGGATGGTGACGAAGCTGAAATGAGTTTCCAGACACATGACACAGAGTGAGGACATCTGTTCTTTCTGGAACTGAATACATTTAAACCATAGCTGAAGAAAGTGATCTGTGGATGTGTATGTGTGCACAAACTGCTCCCACGGTGAAAGCGTTGATTAACATCCCGGCTGACTGGAAGCACTGCTTTTAAACGGTTTATTAGACACTGAGAAAACAGTGAGAATCACGTGGTGGTGAGAATTCACGCAGAGAGACAGAACATCAGAACATATTTTTTATTAATTGTCTATATTCTCTGAGTTTATTCTAGCTTTTTGCCCTACATTACTCCTACAGAGTTGTTTGTCATTTTAAACATTATACTGCAACGCTTGATGTACTATTCTAATAATAATAATAATAATAATAATAATAAGGACTTTATTAATCCTCTTGGAGAAAATCTTGTTGGCCAGCTGACAGACAGCACATATTGGAACTAGTACGAGGTTTCTGTGTCTTGTCCAAGGACACTTCAACATGTAGCCTTGCGGGACAGGGAACCAAACCGCTCACCCTTGGGTTTGAAGACGACTGCTCTATGTCTGAGAAGTCAGTTAATATGCAGTAGACTGAGAGCTACTTTTCTAACAATCATGCCATGATACTAAACTGCTGTTACAATGGAGTCGAGGTTGCACAAGGGTGACATATCTTTGCATGATCACAGGCTGTAGTCACATGCTGGTCAGCCATGAGAAGGTTTGAATTCGTCTCTGCATGTTCCACTAACTAAATATGAAGATCCAACGATAATCTGCCTATCACCTGTTTGAAGCATGACCTGGGGTACCATGTGTTCCTTAAGTGTGGCAGCATGGTGTATCAGATGAAAACCACAAAACTAGGCTAATTTCATGACAGTTTGTGGGTCAGTGCAGGTTCCAGCTCTGCTCCCTTGTATCAGAGCCTCTCTTGGTATGCAGACAGTCACAAGTAAAAGCTTTCACAGGCAAGAGCCAATTATCCTTAAGCTTGCAGCATACCACACTGCTGGATGTACACATAGTCTTCAATCACAGTAAAGATAACACAGAGTGCATATGGGTGTGAAGAAATAAAGCAAAGAGAGGCAGAGACCTTTCAGTCTTTTCAGCTTTACTGTCACAGGTTATGGGTTTGTAGTGGCTTGACTGTAGCAACTGGGAAATGGTGAGAAACGGTATCCCTGAGCAAAGCACTGCCCACTAGGATGGGATTATGCTTGTGCAGGACTGATTATGGTTGTCCAGGGAAGTTCTGTAGAGCAGTGGTTCCCAAGCACTTACTTTAGGGGGTCAATAACTTATCCATCTATCTTTTAGCAAGTTCAATACAACAGCAATACTTCCACTGAGCTATTATTAAAAACATACAGGCACTTCTTACAATATTTCCAGTAAGAAGAGAAATAACTTAGCAAGCCACATATTAGCTGGTGCATACAATTTACAGCACTGGCACAGTGGCGTCGTCATCATCACATAAATCACTTCTAATGATATAACCCAACCATCTAACACTGTTCCCAGCTGCTGGTACTTGATCTGCCAAAGAAAAACTGGGAATATTTGCTTTTGATCCTCTTTAGTTCTGGAAGTGATGGCAACTTTCTTTTTAGGATTACATTTAATATCATACTGTACCATACTGTCTCCTGCAGCATACATCCAGTTTTACACGTATTTACTCATCTTAAAAGTTAGTTTTAAAATAGTTATAGTTTATATTCTAGAAGCCTATTCAAAATCATTTTGCAAGCATTTATTTAATAGCACATGTTATGAGCCACATTGAGATTCAGACACGACATGAGAGTTAGTGCATTGCATGGTGTTCAGTCATTTCTTTAATGAGCTGCCAGTGTCACATGCACACACTAGCAAGTCAGATCATGTGATAAAAGCTCACTGGATGTGAGTCACATAGAAAGCACAGCCAGCAGATTAACCCAATGTGATTATGTCATGTCAGAATAACAAAAGATTAGGTTTTTAGACTTTTAGAGTATTAGTTGGATTAGAAATAATATTTCTTGATATTTGACTCTGTGCTAATATAGTGATTTGTGAACCTTCTGTATGTATTGTAAGTCTTTGAAAACATGGTTTCAAAGCTAAAACTTTAATGACCACCCCCAGAGGAGCTGCTTCATGTGTGTGGTGCGGGTGGTTTGAGGAGATCTGATCGACAGCATCCGGGTACCATAGAAACAACAACCACACAAGCGGCATAGGATTTTTAAGTCGTATAATGTCGTACAATTAAAGCATGGAACAACAACCACATCACCATTTTCCAACAGAATCCGGGTCGGCTTCCAACCAACACAGGCAGAAATCTCACACTAACTATTAACATACAAAACTGTCAAAAATCACAAACTATAGATGTAGAACCCCTTTGCTTATGATATTTAAGAACTTATTCTTTCACTCACTTTATTTCCTCTGAATATCGCACTGTAACACTTTTTGTCTGGTGCTGTCTTCACCATATAAAATTTGATGTGTGCATCATATAAAAGAGGTACAGAAGAGGGAGGCAGCCTTCATCTGTCTGATTGTTCTGTATCTGGTTCTGGAGTCCATGTAAAAACAGGTGCGCCCTTCATTCGGCTTGCTCAGTTTCTGGATTCTCCAGATGGGTCGGAGGAATGGTGAAGCTCCAGAGACACGGCACAAACTCTGAGTGTTAGAGACACTTTGTACGTGAGAGAGAAGACAAACAAGAGAGAGGACGTGTGAGCTGATGAGAGGGGGAGACTCTGGGTGCCGGTCTCCCGGATAGAGCGAGACACAGTGACGACATATGTGTATGTGAGTGTGGGCAGTCATGTGTTACACATCGAGCCTGACTAGTACCAGCTGTCTTGTATCAGAGGTCGGTCTGGGACTGCCCTCTCCTCTCAAGTCTCTTTAGTTTCTCTTGTCCACCTGCTCTGCATTTTCTCTTTCCTTTCCTTCTCCCCACTGAGCTTTTGCCTTTTGATTTAACTGTAGTTCTCAACAAAGCTGCTCAATTTCACACCAGTGATAGTGTAAAATATTAAAAGAGTGAAAATTAAAAATCTGTATCAGTGGTTGGTACGTCACTTTGTTTCCACAAATGTCAAGTAGTGAAGTCTAACCTGAATTTATAAGCAGCTGGAAAGGCCACCACTCACAGGTGGGACCAGAGAGGCTGAGACAACGAGGAAGGGAAAGAAAGACAGAGGTGCAGAACATGAGAGTCTAAGAGAGAAGAGAGCAAAAACAAAGAGAGACCAAGAGGAGGAACGATAAAGCTCTGCTGAGTTCAACCCAACTCACAGCTTGCCCTCAAATCTCCTGTTGCCATGGTGATATAACTGTCGATACGGTGTCCCCTGAGACGCTGTCCTGAAAACATGGGGGGGGGGGGGGGGGAAGGAGCAAGTGAACGACAGAAACACAAGGGCAGGCTGAAGGAGAATAAAGCACAGGTGGGCTGCACAAGAAAGCTTTCAGGAAATCACTACAGGGTCATTGTAGCCTTCAAAAAGCTGTTGCTAAACGAGTAATTGTGGCAAAATTTCAGAAAATGCCAACATTAGGTTACCAAATGTCACGAGTTATCAAGTGGTGAGTGAGTGAGGCTCAGGTGTTATGTCTGAAATATCACCAGGCTTTTTGTGTTTTCAGATTAGCCTGGAACATTTTTAGGGGAAAAACTGATCAAATTACTGTGTGTATGTGAAATGAAACAGAGAATGATCACTTCCCTTCCCGCTCAGTTCTTTAGCATCTTTCAGCTGATTGTTTTGGTTTCACTGTTTTGTTTCCAGGTGTACTCTGCAGTTGTTTTAGCAGTAACAAAAAAGTGTTTTGATATGCGATAATTCTTTATTCTTTATTGTTAACACATGCTGTATTTTGTGCCTCTAATGCAATATGTTTATTATGCATGATGAATCTTATTGTACAGCCTGTTTACATACGTATATGTATTGTTAATAAAACTGAACAATGGCATCAAAATGGACAGTATATTGTATTCAGCTAAATAAGAGAAATACCATTTGCCAGTGTCACTAATGTCACTGCTCTCTCTCTGTGTCTGTCTCTCTCCCACTCTCCTCAGCCGTATCATTCATGAGACACAGCGCGTCAGCCTTCGGATTTGCCGTGAGTTCACCCTTCATTCTCTACGCCTTTTGCATTGATCAATTAGTCATAACTTGGGGCACCGTGACTTATTAATGAATCCTGTCTCCACGGTAACAGGGCAGAGAAGAGAGACTGGGCATAGGCCTCAGGTTGAGTGTCAAAGTGCTTTGTTTGTGTTGGCTAAACAGATCTGCTAAATAAAGCTTCTTATTACTTCCTATCAGGTAAAGAAAGCGATTCAGAGCTTGATTAGTTTCGAAAATAAGACTTAATAAAAGTTAAGTGAAAATGAAATCATCCATACCCTAGGCCAGTGGGGGAAAATGTGATTAGCATAATGTGATTAAAATAATATAATGTGCAGTGCTAGCTATCTTTGTGTCTCTTTTTTAAAGCTTGGCTTTTAATTAGCAAGTTCTTGCTGTCTATGACAATTTTAATAAAGTAGCAAGGAGACAGCAAGTTGATATAACCCAGTGCAAAGGAGCCAGATCTCAGCAGCTGATCATCTGTAGCTTTAGCTACTTTTTAGAAAAGTCTTTAGTCACATGAAAATGCAATTGGGATTGTGCCTCAATTTATGATACAGCTTCAGGGGATGTAGTTTTCTTTGAGAAAGATCCACTGAAAAATGAAGCGAGAGAGTCATCCATCATGTTAATAATCGTGTTCACCAGCCTGAGTCACCTGCGGCAAACAAAAACAGTCATAAAATATTTTTAAAGATCGTTGTATGTTTCATACTGAGCCCCAAGCCCTAACTGAATTATAATCATTATTATTAGTATCTTAAAGCAATCACATTATGTGTTTTCATTCGAGGAGATCTACAAAATAAAAATATAAACTAGAAATGATGACTAATTTGAGATATTGCTCCATAAATGCCACAACACATTTGCTGATTTTAAGTGTTAATAATGGAACACGACGTGTGTTTTTGGCAAAGAAGGCTCTTGCTTTTTGTAATTGGCTACTTGCTTCCTGTTTCTGCTGTAGTTTGATGCCACGCTGGATGTTCTGTCATCAGTCATTGTTCTCTGGCGCTACAGCAATGCAGCAGCTGTGCACTCTGCACACAGAGAGTACATGTAAGTATGACACACAATGTAGTTTAATTAGCGTTTTTTTTAGCTTGTGGTTAATGATGAATCTGCATTAAAACAACAACAAGAGCTTTAGAGAGAATACCTTTTATGTATTGATCCATCTGTCTATTACATTTATCGTACCTCTTGTTTGTCTAAGAATTTTCCACAATCTCCAGTCAAAATCTAAATTCAACCACTAAATCTAGTCTTGGACCCCACTTTAGTAGCTGAAAACGCCCAGATGGTATCATACCTGAAGAAGAGTTGCAAACAGGAAGCAAATGGATGATATAGATATATGGTAGATATATAATCTTCAAGTATATGAACTCTACTGAAGAGATGGACATATCGGTGTTTTGATGATGGTAGTGAAACCTGTGGTTTAACACTTCAGTCCAAACATTTCCTGTTCATTAATTAGTAAACTGGTGCTGTTACCATATGATTTATGTTATGTTTATACCACCAACTATTCAGTGATCCCATGTTTCTATTACATGGTGAATTTACTCCTTAGGAATTATATAAATTGCTGCTGTGCCGTAATCTTATATTACCTTACAATCCAGTGTGTTATGTGTTTGTACTGTTGAAGTGCTGCTAGAACTTATCATCTTATCTTATCACTGGCATTTATAATTTTATTGCAGTTGTAAAGTCGTGAAACCCCGTCTTTTTTTGCCATTTCTTTTTTTGCACACATCTGGCTAAACAGCTTCCTCATGTGAGCTTTTCAGCCAGAGGTGTGAAACAATAAATGTCTAATTAATTATAGTAACTTACTGTATGTCAGTGTACATCACAGCTGAACTCAAACCTCAGGTGTCTCAGTTTGGTTCATCAAGCTTAGCTCAGAGGTGTCATAGATAATGAAAGGCTGATCTGTCACTCTGTCATCCTTTAACACACACACACACACACACACACAGGCTCATACATACACACAACATACAAACATAGGCACCTTAATCTACCATTTCACACAGCAGAAAGAAATGAAAAATGATGCTGAGAAGAAAGAAACAACGACTGGGAGAAAGTGTGACCTCACGTGTGTTAACTTGTGTTATTGCTTAGGCTGAACTTTGTGCAACATCTGCCTAACAGGTTACATTAAGCAGCTACATCACAGGTGACACTGAATAAAAAAACACTAAGCAGACCGCTCTGATTACTAAATCGAGGCTTTGAAGCCCAGGGTGTTCTTCGCTGGCATCTTAAATAAAGCCACAAAATCATCACAGTTTACAGGTGAACTGTCTTCCCGTGGTTGATCAGGATGTAATGGTAAATCATAACTATTTCTGAACCCAGAGTGATCTAACAACTGAAGTGTGCGTATCTGAGCACAACTGTACAGCTGTACCTTCTGCACGTCAGCAAGAACCGAACCAGTCAATTTAGCAACCTTATTACCAACCTGTGTTTTGGGATTGTCTGCACGTGTCCAACAAAACTGGACCAGGATCTAAATGTATAATAAATATTAACAAGTCAACAATAAATATGATTTCTAATAGCAATATATATATATACTTTTTGTGCGAATTGTGTATTGTATGATTAAAGTTTGAGAACCACTGTACTAAGGGAAGCAGTAAACTCTCACCTTGACATCCTGCTGTCTGTCTTTTGCAGAGCATGTGTAGTCCTGGGGATTGTATTTGTTCTGTCTTCTTTGTGCATCCTTGGAAAGGCCATCCATGATCTGGCTACTAGGATGCCTCCACAAGTGGTAAGACTATACACACACTCTAGACATTTCAAGAATTATGTTAACATTATAAAAACAGGCATCAGTTTCTTACATGCATTTTTGGGAACTCTAGGGACCAATATGGCCTCTTGAACACAGGTGTAAGTAAAGTTATTCTAAAAAAGCACTGAGGTATGGTGGCAGTTTCTTAACTTTAAAACCATCTTCAGGTGACAAGAAACAGCTAAAAAATAAGAGGTGTTTAAGCTGATTACTCAGACGGCTTGATCTTTAGAAGCTTTTGAACCACTGTCCGAGGAAGGTTTCCTCTGTCTGTGTCATTTTGGTGCATCATTCAGTTTACTGAACCAAACTGATAACATGCGTTTAGTAAAGGAAATCCTGATTCTCATTTTCAATAATGAATCGCATGGGCAAAGTTTGCATTCGGCATTTTTCATCCAGCCTGGGGCTCAGCTTATTTATATACTGTATTAGATTCTGTTTAATTCAAGGTTAAACCGTTTCTTTCTGGTATTGCCTATGTCATGACAGTGCATCTGCTTCAGTTTAACCTTGGGCCTTAATGATACAACTATGAACAGTGTTTTATGTGAAAAGAGGAATAGACGATAATTAACAAAACCCCTGAGCGTGTGCTTCATTTGAATCAGTGCACAAACAGATTCACACAGAGAAGCACAGTCGTCCTCACGCACACTATTTACTGTTATTGTTGTGAGCTCAGTGTCTTTTTTTAGCCCCCTCCTGTTGCTCCTCCGACGTCAGTTTTTGCCTCCCTCCACTTGACTTTCATTCCATTTTTTCTCTTTGACACTGACACACACACACACACACACACACACTGTCTTTTTTAATGTCAGCATCACTCCACCGGCATCTCCACTACCCCACCACAGAGGTGTTATGACTCTGAATAAGATCCCAAAATAGTCTCATTTTTCTGTTGCTGGGGCTCGGCCCAGCTCTTCCATCAACGTACTGTTTGGGGAGTGCCCATCGCATCCTTTCCACTTGTCTGCTTTGAACGAGCAGAGAAATCATTTGCCTTGTAAATGATTTAACTCTGTTTCGCCGACCAGTGGAGCCAAGCCGCAGAGAAAAGCCAGATTGTTACTCTTCAAAACCACATACCGTAGTTCTCTCATGTTTTCCTATCATGTAGCTTCCACACTTGAAGGTGCACTTTTTGATTTTGTTATAGAGTCAGCAGTGCTCCCAAGTGCCAAAATACCATCACATTTCCGACTTGATGTTTTTAAATTCAATACAAGATACACTTCATCTTTACAACGGCAGTGAGCTGAGGGGACATTTGAGACTCGGGGGCACAACCGGGCAGTTAAACCCAATCTGACATTGCATCTTAAAGCTGGCTTGTAGAGTTTTCTTATAAACAAAGGCAAACATACCTTTTTGAACTGTGCATGTTAATTTATTACATTATTTATACGATATATGAGGCTGCCAGTATAAAACAGTCAAGTTTGAACAAATTGGAGTATACACGTAATTCATTCAATTAACGGATGAAGCATGGGTTGAAACTGAAGGGTGACATTTAAGTTTATGTCATGGCTGCAGTTCTATACTGAAATCTTCTCTGGGACCCATGTCATTACATATAAATCTTGCTTTAATGAGAGCCCTGATGAATGCAGTGACAGACAATCAAGTTGTACAGTAAAGAATATTAATGACTTAGCAACAACAGACCTAATGTCCCACACATAAGACAACAGTACAACTGCTGTATCTGCAGAGTTTTGACAACAAATTCACGTGAAAAGCAACAGTTTAGGAGGAAATATATGTCAAATGAGGAGAAAGCGAGAACTCAGAGAGAGCCTGGTAATCGTTTGGCTATAATACAATTTAAGGCAAGAATAAATATGCAGATTTGATTTGTTAGTGTGTATAATTATCTGTACTAGACAAACCAAGTGTGGGCGTCTTGTTCTTGTTTTAAAGTGCATATTTGATGGTGTAAAAACTGAGTCACCGAATCCCATTTGACCACAAATCAAAGGAGCTAAAGCCAAGAGACCAAAGCTAGAAGAGAAGCAGGTTGAGGACAGCAGCTACTCTGCAGATTGTGTGTTTGAAGCTCTAGTGTCATTATGTTAATAGGGTGTTAGGTCTCAAAGGAGCTTCCTGACACCAGCAAAAGCCTATTACCACTGTCTGTCTCTTTGACATTCTCTCTCTGTCTGTCTCTAGGTTTCATTCAGCATCTCATTCTCTTCTTTGTGCCTTCTCTTGCATTATGGGTTCAAATACTGGACAAAAAGGAGGCTTCTTCTATGTAGAGACAAAATCTTTGTATCTATACAACAAATACCTTTGGCCTGTATTTAGCATTGTAAAAGAACGAGTCAGCAGCACAACCTGTGCAGTGGATTATTCCCTGCATATAACCAACAGTACAGTATGTAATAGATTATCAGTTTGTTGAAGAGTGATCTCAGCCATCTGTCACTGTCTTTTTATGGAAGATGCTGCCACTGCCTTGGCTGAATTTAAATTTCATGTAAAGGTTCATCTCATTCTCTGTCTCATTTATTCAGTTTCTCTACTTTCTGGCCTTGCTCCATCATTCATTATCTTTATCCTCTCTCTCTCTCTGTCTATCCTCTCCTTCTATATCCAATCTCTTTAGTTTCTGTCACCCCTGTTTCATCATTACGCCCATACTCTCTCTAACCTCTCTCCTCCAAAATCACCTATTCTGTCTCTCTCCATTATGATGTCTATCTTTAACGCCTTGCCACTTACACTGTGTTATTTTTGTCATTCATGGCCTCTCTTCCTCCATATCCATCTTTGGTCTTTTTGACAAAAACAGACTTGTTCACTGAAGTCTTCATCAGACAGCAGTCAGAGGTGATTTATCATACCTGCAGTGATCTGTTTACGTGCTCACTTCGTATGTGTCTGCAGGACAGCGTTTGTGTGACAGAAGGAGCCAGATAGAGATTAGGAAAATAAAAAGAAAATGGAGCATTAAAGTGAGACTGAGGAATCTGCAGTAGGAGCATCATTTTTTGTGTTTGATGGATTTTATTCTTCTTCTGAGAGTGAGTACTGTAAGGTGTTGCTACCTTGATGGTAGCTATTAGGCAACTCCTGTTGAGTGGACAGAGGGTGCAGAAAATGAGGAATCCTGATTCGCGTCACGTTCTTGGTTGCAACTCTCATGGCAGGCTGTCTGTGTCTAGTGCCTGATTAAACACCGAGAGCTGAGATTGACTCGCCCTGCATGTGTGCTGGAGAGAGAGAGATAGGGGAGTATACACTGATGCAACAGACCAACATGCATGCAGCGACACTAGCTTTTCTGATCTCAATGATGTTTCCCCAATTAATAATGTAGTAATGTATACTGTACACCAGAGCCATATACTTGGCAAATAAATAACTAAAGCATATGAAGGCAAAATTAATGAAAACATCAGATTTCCTAATGGTGCAGCAGCACATGAGCCATATTTCACACACTCTTCCTCCCGTACTTCTATAGTAAATGGGAGACATACTGTATTAATCGTAACACTACACGAAAACATGAGGAATAAACGAGGAAAGACATGTTAATCATCTAAATCATCAAGACAAAATTATTGGTTCCAATGATGTGAATGTGAATATTTGCCTTCCTCATAAAGGACTTTGGTTTGTTTAGAGAAAACAACCTATTTGAAAACTGACTGATTCAAAATGTTCAATATTTCCTGACATTGAGTAAGTAGATCAAACATTTTATCAGTAAAAAAATACATAAAAATAAAATAAACATTTGTTTGTTGCAGGCTTAATCTTCACATGCCCACACAGCTCTTCTAATCAGAAAAATTATGTGCAAACATCTGCGCAGGTGGACTATGAACATGTGGTGTCTTTAATAAATACATAATATATTGCAGCTCAGGTCAGGCATTCATGTCCATAAACTGACTATCCAGTCCAACAGGTGGCAGCAATGTGACATATACCAGAGGCCGAAAGGAAGAAATTTAAATAAGCCCAGTCTCACAGTTCAGCAGTACAACGGTTTACAGGCATCTACGTAGAGGACTACTCGTCTCCAGTTTCAGAGCTTTTTGTGTGTCAGATCTTTTCTGATTTAACATACAATATGAGCACGTAGATGTAACATAGGTGTATAACTGGAGACGAACTTCTTGGAAATCTCAATCCCAACAGAGACAGTATTAAATTTGTATAAGAAGAGGTCCATGCTAACTGCCATTGCTCTACGCTGGTTGTTTCGTCTGATTTTATAGTTATAAATTTTACAATGTCCCCAAAACAAAAGTTGAGATCAGATCAAGAAAGGTGAAATTTGATGAAAACAACAGTGTTTTCTTCCCCCTCGCATGAATGTGCCTGATGGTCCTGGTTTATTGTTCTTCTTCTCTCTGTCGTCTCTCTTTCTCTCCTCCTGCTGGGCCAATTAAATCGGATAGGGAGATACTCCTGGGCTGTGTTAGGTTCTGCTATGTCTGTCTTAAGTTGAAAACAACAGGACTTCACCTCACTGAGGTGAAACTGCATCATCTGTGTGACCTTGGGTTGCTACACTAAGTCAGGTTTGTGTATGTAATTAATAGTAGAGTTGCAAGGCTTTGTAGGTCATTCAGGTTGACTGATAATGTGCGTTCTCTCTTTTTGTTATACTTTTTCCTTATATGTTTGCAGTAAGTTGTTAGTTCCACAATATATTTTTTGAATCCTGTCCTGTTCCCCTCCTATCTTCTTCCCCCTGTATTCTCATCATCAGGATGACTTCCTCTTCAGTGTTTCAATAGTGAGTGGACTCACATGTGCTGTGCTGGCTGTTGCCAAATTCATGCTGGGAAGAGTGTTGACAAGTCGGGCACTTATCACTGATGGTAGGACACACACACACACACACACACACACACACACACACACACACACGTTAATAATTTTGGGGTCATAGTTCAAGGCTGTACAAAGAATAATGAAACAATACCAAAAGGCAGCCCACACAAACAAACTTTTCCCCAGGTTTCCCCCAACCTAACCTAATGTACAACCAACCCTAGTCTTCAAGCAGCTGATGGGTGGGTACTTAGTCATCAGAAACCAGTGGACATCACAAAGTCCCTGCCAACAGAAAGTCACAGAGGTGATCCTATAGCATATAGCTCTACCCACTTTCACTGACATTTCAGGAGTTAAAGGTGCGGCATTTGAATTTTTTACCAAAACCAAATGGGAGATCACTCCAATAACCCAGTATTAAAATATCAAAATAAAATCCTAACTAAATCAAAAACAAAAAAAACAAATTCCAAGAAAATTGCTCCAATACATAATCCGAAACAAAAACTCATGCATGAAACTCCCCGAATTTCCATTTAATCAAGTAGGCAAAATCTACAACTCTGAAAATATACCAGAAGCACCGAATGTCTACAGGTTACTTTGATAAACCTCTTCTTCAAGACGAGTTAACAACACAACAAACAAAACTGGTTCAAACGAGCACACACACTGATTAAGATTTTTAAACAGAACAGCTGTTGTTTGTGTAAAATATTAAATGTTTGAGCTTTTTGACACACAGCGACAGAAGATGTATTCAGATCCTTTTCATATGGAAAACCACCAACAATACAGTGTTAGGTGCATAGGTGTAAGCAGCAAAATTACTTTAAATGGATTATTAATTCTGATGCTTTAAACCTGTCAGAGGTATTTCAGTGTAACTTGTAGGTAATTTATTGTATAACAAAACATCACATTTTATATGATCATTGTAGGTGTAGCAAAACAACTGCACAATGCGAGCATCCAGTTATTATAGTGGAATAAAAATCACCCTCCTAAATGTCAAAGTATGAAGTTTAGTCGAATCAGAGCTACATGTAAAAAGCAAGGGTTATGTTTGGAGTTAGAGCGATTCAACCTCAAACAAAGACAAGCGTGACAGCTGAACTACAACAGATTCCAAAAAACTAAAACTAAAACCACAAAACAGTATTTATACAGTAAAGTATATCTGTGTGTGTGTGTGTTCCAGTATGTGAGAGTTGCTTGCACAACTGTATTGAAAGAAGTAATAGGTTATGACCTACTACATACACATAAACACATGCGTAGGTGAACAAAAGCACAGCACACACTCACAAACACACACACACACAGCACACTGCTATCCCCAGGTCTCAGAACGCACGGGGCATCAATCCAATAAACCTGAGGTTGCTGTTCTCAGAGCCTGGATTTATTTCCCACAAGACTATACACTTACTGCAGGCGAGACAATAACCCACTGTGCAAGCTTTCACACAAGGATAAATGTAATTACATAAGAACGTCAGCCGCTATACAGGGTAACTCAAATGCAGTCAGCAATTATGTAGTCTGTACATATTTATATTTCAAAGTTTTAAAAATTAATTTATGTTACCTACCACACAGTAAGGTGCGTTTAAAGGAATAATACTAGTTTTTGGAAACGTGTTTGTACAGCAGTATGTTAGATTAGCAAACGTGAGTGAGCGTACTGAAGTATTTTCACATCTGTGTACCACATTTCACAAAACAGCCACACATTAATGTGTTTGTGCGCTACAGGGTTTAACTCTATGGTTGGAGCTATCATGGGTTTTTCCATTCTGATCAGCGCCGAAGTCTTTAAGCACCACACTGACGTCTGGTTTCTGGACGGCACCATCGGAGTTCTCATTGGACTCATCATTTTGGCATATGGGGTCAAGTAAGACATAACCCAACTGCAGCTTTGTTTGACGTCCTGAAAATAAAAATGAAATATTTCTGCTTGGTGAATTTACATGCAAGGTTCGCGTCATCTTGACGCCGATTTTCCAGTGAGGCCTTGTTTCTCTCCCCGCAGACTCCTGAAGGACATGGTGCCCCGCGTGAGACAGACGAGGAATTATGAACGCTTTGAATGAGAGACCTGTGTTGACCAGACAAGCAGGTTCACACACACACACACACACACAAACAAGAACACGCCCACGCCTTCAGGCCTTTGCCCTCCACTCTTCGTCTTTTGTGCTTACCTACCATGCACACTTCACCTGCACATACATGCACTACACACTCTCGCTCTCAAACACGTATAGGCTATACATGCTGTACATATTATATTCTGACATGCATGCATACACACACACACACAGTCGACTGAGAAACCTGGAGGGAAAAGGATACAATGGAAGACCATCTTCTTAATAGACAGCACTTAAGCGAATTTCTTCTTCATAACTTTTTTATTTATGAAACCGCCAGTTTGATAATTACAGCTGGAATAAAGGTAAAGGCCCAAGAACTAAGGTTCCTCTCAGGGGGTTTGGATTTGTTCAGTCTAGACATAAAGTAGCTGCTGATAAGTTGATGCCATTCACATTTCACAATTTTTACAGTTTTTGCAAGAGCAAGAAACTGCAGTATATTGTCTTGGTGGCTTCAATGGGGATCAAAAAGTATCAAATGATGCCATTTACGTGACATGATGTACTTGAGAAGTATCTTTAGAGAACAAACAAATTAGGTCTTCCTGATCCTTTCTTGCTAAAACACACAGGATTCACCAACCTCTTCTCTTCCACACAGCCACTATAGATTTCAATTTGTTGCTGAAAGAGAGGAAGTAGGAAGCACAGAGTCAGAGACTAAAACAGAGAGCACAGACTGTAAGCTGTACTGAGTCAGCAAACACACTGCAGTCAAGGTCAGCCTTGATCTAAAACCAAGTAGAACAAACACGATAGGAGACACTTAGGACAAATATTTGCCATACAATGGCTATAAAACTAAATGCACAAATCTGAAGTTGTTTGAATTATAAATGTTACATTTCATACCCTATGGCACTGTATGTGATGTGTTCAAGCACAAATCAGCAACCTTCCTACATACACCACTGTTCAAACGTTTGAGGTCACTTGGAAATGATTTCAGTCGTGCTAACATAGTTCCAGAAGAGTTTTCCAACCATTTAGCCTTCACAAATAAAACACAAGTGCCATAAGAACACAGGACTATGGCGCTGATGATGGTCCTCTGTACGTCTTTGTAGATATTCCTTAAAAAAAACAAAAAACAGCAATTTCAAACTTTGACAGTTTCGTACAATTTGATGAAATATTCTTTGAAAAACAAGGACATTTTTAAGCGACCCCAACCCTTTGAACGGTAATGTAGGTGTTGCTGATAGTATAGCACAGTGCCCACAATGGGTGATTACAAAATGATTTCAGGGTTTTTAATCTGTTTTGTCTTAACTGCTGCATCTGACTTTACAAGTGTTTCATTGCCATAATTTGTATATATTTTGATTTGTTTACGGCACACATAACTTCCTCAGTTATTTACGGAAATACATTTAGTAACTTTTTTGTACTTGAAACTTTCATCGAAACCATTAAGAAACTAAACATTTTTATCAGGGTAAAACATAAAAACATATATTTCTCATGTGTTTTTGCCGTAACCACTTTCAAGCTTACATAAATATATAAACTCAATTGTTATAATTCTGTTATTTATCATTTGGTCTATAGATGTTTCTAGTGAAGCCTCTCTGGGTTTTTATTAATATTATTTGAATGAGATCTTGTTCTGTTTCACAATTTTGACTGCAGTGTTCATATGGGAAAGATCAATCTAAGCACAAAGACAACAATAAAGCAGCGCAATGTAATATCACTTACACTGCATAGGTCTTCTACCTGCTTATTACCCATATGTTCTGTATGTTCCCATTGTTTTCATTCATTATTATGTGCAATGACCAGAATGTAAATACAAACTATACAGTCTGTAAATATGTTTATTACACTGTTTGGGTGGATCAGTAACAAAAGTCACAAATAGTCGTAGTGCTCTTTGGCCAACATATTAGAGGCTTTTTTTTAGACAAATCATAGTTAAAGTACGAGATTATCAATGTTGCATATAGTTAAAAATGTTTATTATAGTGCACTTATACTGTAAATGTTGTTTTACCTATTACTGTAGGTTATTGGTGAAATTAAATGACAAGTCTTACTGTAATTTTCTGCACTGTAACTGGAAATCTCAGAATGGATGTAGGTGTGATCTGATGGTGCTCTCCAAGGCTCGAGCTGTGTTTTGAAAGTCTATTACTTATTAGAAATCTCTAAAAAAAAAAAAAAAAAGATTGCCAAACAGTTACTTTACCTTTGTTCTTGGTCTCTTGGAGGAAACTAAAATTGATTAATTTATATGTATTAAATCAAATTCATTCCACTGATTGATTGTATGCCAAATCATTTAGATGAATTCAAATTAGAATCATTTACCCAAAAAAAAAAAAAAAAAGTAGTTCTGTATTGTGTACAAACAGATACTTGTGAGCCACCTTGTGGATGGAAGTCATATGACAAGAGTGTTAATTAGTATTCAGTGCACTGGATCCAAGGGACAGAGTCTAAATTTATTCCACACTGCAGACCATTACAGTTACCTTGGCGGTGACTATTAGGACCCTACATCCACTCTACACTGTAATTATCAGCTCTGAGTCGACGTACTGGACAAGATGCAGACTTATTGGTATCATGTTTAGTTTGATTGTGTGAAGAATAAGGATTTGCTAGAAGCTGAAGGTGTGAATCAGCTCACACCCCTTCAACTCACCAACAGCACATTGATTTGTAATGTTTCCCCCTCTCTCAGATGCATAGAAGACAATCTTTACAATGACTTTTACTAGCAAAGCACAGTGTTTACATGCTGACACCACCACATAAGGCACAGAACAAACTCATTAACTCAGTCTCAGTAACAATATGCTTTATGCTCATGTTGTGTTGGATAAACTAGAGACTATTTTGATCTTGGTGACAAAATCCGTTCTACCTCTCTTTTTTGCACTTTGATTTCATGCCACTTCTCGTATGCACATTCATGCTACTGAAACTTGGCTGGTTTCCGTGATAGTGGCGCTGGTCCTGCTACACTCGTTAGTCATAGGTGATCTGTGACGTGCAAGAGCTGAATACCAGAGGAGAACTGTAACTGTAATTCTGTGATCACCGCTGTCCCAGCTGCACCTCATTTATCTAAAATGGGATTTTTGCCTCTGCCTCATTAAATGTGTCAACCCTCACAGCCCATCTCACTAAAACTGTTTAAAGCTGATAGAAAAAAATGTATTTCTTGTGTGCATAAACACAAATCATCATTTGACAAGTGAAACATTTTAGAAATAATGTGTTCAGTTCTGTAGCTTGATAAATTGAGCCAAATAATAAACATACAGTATGTAAAGGTTTGAAGACCCGTGGACAAATTTAATAGTTTTATTGATTATTGGAAAATCAGCATTTGCTGCATTTCTCAGCAAATGCAGCTATATTATTTAAATAGTGAAAACAGTAATTGTGGCATATGCAAAAGTTTTAGATATCATCTACTTCACATTCACATTCATTCATTTTATTGACTTATCAGGTTTTAATTGAGTTATTAAGACTTCTCAGCCTATGACATTTCCAGAGTTTGACTCCGTGTGGTAACATTTAACAAACATGCACTTTCCCATGTGGTGAACCTGGTCAACTCTTCTCAAGCATGGAGGTGTAAATATTCTGCATTGCAGTATTGGTGATACTCAAAACTTGCAAACAAACTTGTGCACATGCCACAATAACTGTTTAAAAGGCTCATTTTAACGCCTGTTTGGTGCAGCGGTTGCATTAACTTATCTGCGCTTAAGAAATCATCAAACCATGTTACTGTATTTGCCCAGTGGTGCCCAAACCTTTGCACACAACTATATGTCTGACATTTGTGTATCTTATCCTTGTCCAAGAAAAGCATCAAACCAGTCATTTGACTTAATTTCAGAAAGTTATGATAGCAATACTAACCTCTTTCCTGTTGCTATAGGCTTTGCATGGGCTTGTAAAAAGACTCTACAGCTTCAGTGGTTACAAATGCATTGCAGCTACACATGCGCACGCAGACACACACAGACACAACACTGATGGAAACATGTAACAGAATTATCAGTCGTCTGTTTGTACAGTAATGACATCAGTGGTATTGCAGGTGATGTAAACACCATTTATTTATGTAAAAGAACAATGAGTGCTCTTTGTCAAAGAGCAAAGTTTTATTGATTAATAAAGTTTTATCCTGCTTATTCATCAGCTAATTGGAGTTATTGTCTTTGTTTTAAAAATGCACAAGAGCCCTCACTAAAAGTCTTTCCTGTGGGAAATGTCTACATGTTGGTGGATTTGTTTAGATTGAATAGATACTATAAAAAAAATACTATTTAGAGAACTTTAGAGACATTTTGTTGCCTTGGGGCAGAACTAACATCCTAACTATTCCTTTAACCTCTATAGTATTGTGATAATGGGAAATCCTCTAGCCATCCCCAGTTAGTGACTACAGTATGTGGAGGATTCACTAAATGAAGATTACATTTCTACATCTGAAGTAAGTGTGTTTGTGGGTTTGAACTGCAAGTTACAACAGTGTTAACAGTGTCTGTTGTTGCATAAGCAATGATTATGATGAGGCAGTCACAACTGTCAGTCTCACAGTCACAGTGAGCTACTCTTTAAATATGCACCCACCCTACCTTAAATCTACCTGATGGTTTTAATCAACATTTAAACTTTGTTATTTTTATGATAATATGCAAATTCAACATATTGTTGGTTATGTGAAAACCGGACTAATATTTAGTACATTAAAACAGGCAAAAAGCCCTGAAAACATGTCATAATACTGATCCTTTTCTTCTGATAGGGCATTATTTTAGAGAGAGCAGAAAGACAAAATACATTTTCCCACCTGTCCGGATCCCATATATCATCATGTCAGACCTGCACCCATGCTTCTATGGTCAGACCACGTGCATTAAGTACACATGAAGGACAGTGAAACACCCTGGACAGCCGACATCATTATCAGATGGATCCATGTCTGGATCAGAGCTTCACACACTAACACTCTAAATAGGAATTAATGACTACAGGCTACGCATTTGGCAAGTACAGCTGATTGTGGCCACAATCATCCCAGTTCCAATGTTACTGGTATAAAGTGGAATAGAGAAATGATATAGTAGATTATTAGATCACTTACTTTCCATGTTAGCACTGAGTTATGAAGTCATAAAGGTGAGGTCAAGTGGCTGCACAGGAACAATGTAGTAACACTGTTCTCTATAAATAGTAACACATCAACGGTGGCAGGTGTTACAAACTGCAGTAGTGAATAAAGTCAGTGTAATATCTTCTACCAAATACCAGTCTTACTGGACACTAAAATGAAACAGAAGTGTTAATGTTAACAGATGTTCACAGATTATAGTACTCGATCCAAAGTCCACGAGGGAATCGCTTGTGTTGTAGACATTCAATTAAAACCTACATCATTTCCTAAATGTCACCTAGAAAAGGTCAAAAATCAAACCTGCTGTGAGTAACTAGTCTGTTGGATGTGTTGACACCAGGTCGTGCTGTACTTTGATCACATAACCAACCTTTATAGTATTTTCAAAATGAAATACACAGGTCACTGTGTACATAGTGATGCACTTACATACATGCATGGCATAAGGCCATCTGGTCCCTAATGTAACGAAATGTCTCTACAGGGGCAGATGAGAGTTAGAGACTCATCTGATCGAACACAACTGAAAAGCAGTTGGATCAGACTGCACAGTGCTCATGAATGTTGTAGGCTGGGAGCACCACAAGACTGTCAGACAACTGTGATGTTTGACAGTCAACACCGTAGCTGTAAAGACAGGAACAGGAGAAGTAATCATTAGTAGCTGTGTGTCGTTAAACATCACTTAGGGACTCTCACTCTCAATTAAGCCTGTAAGACTTAAACAGTTATTGTGTTTCTATATTACATATGAGTGGTTATCGCTGTGGCTAATGCTGGCTCCAGGTTTGTGGAGCCTAGTGATGGAAACCTGTATGAAGCTTTAAAAGTCAACAGTAAAATGTTTTTGTTCATTGATTCTTTGTTGCTTTTTACTTTTTTTACTTGCTGACACCAGCAGAAATTGGTATAAAGATGTCTTTTTCTTTACAAGTTTATCTGTTATAGGTTATTTTATATATTTGTTCAGGTCACTTTAGGAATGAGAGGCTGTAGTAGGTGGTAAAAAAGAAAACTGTAGAATGTGGCGGTGTAGGCTGTGTGAGCTTAAGTATATTTCACAGTAGCTTTAAACATCTTTATGTGTTTTGACACATCCAATTGTATCTGCAGGCTAGCTTCAAACTGTGGCGTTTTAAATCAACAAACATGTATAGAGCAGCAACCAACAAAATGCTGTGCATGAATAAGTAAACCCCGTAGTTTTCATTTTGTGCTCAGAATTAAAAAATGTGTACGCCCTGAGCAATGTACGGTTAAATGTAACAATAGATAGTCAGTGATGATTATCATCATGATTATTTTTAATTTAATTTTAAAATTAAAATTAAGGAGAAATAATTCATTCAGTCATGTAAATCTACATTCATGTTTAGGTTTTATGGACTAGGTGATGATACTGTGCAGCCCACAATGAAAGGGTCCATCAGCATTTCTCATGACTGTAACATAACAGTAAATTGAGAACAGGATTCACACTGCACTTTGCACTACATAGACTGATACCATACACACAGCAATGAGAGCTCTCTCCACATCTGTGGAGTTGTGCATGTCTACCATCCTCACATAGGGCTCTCCAATGGCCTCAAGGATGCTGAGATGATACCTGCAGCACAAACACATCATGCATAATACATACATCATTTAATAAAGTTAACTGAATGCTCTACACACTGTGTTTGTTTCTGCAAATGAAGTAATAAATAATTAATCAAGCATACAAATAATAATAAAGTATACAAATAAACATGACCCCTGACCTCTCTTAGGATGGGCTTTCCACTGAAGAACTGTGGCTGCTCCGTAACCGGGAGTTCAAGATTCATATGGGAAAGACAACCCTGGAAAAACCTAAAACAGCTAACAGATAACGTTTTGAGCTTGTGCACAGCTTTACTGTCACCACATGATGGCAGCCAACATCAACACAACAAATGGTGAATTCCACACTCAGTTATGCTCCAAAAAGGATGATTGCCTTTACAAGCTTTTTTTTTATGTGGAATCACTGTGTTCAAACACCCAGTGTTTATTATAATATAATTAAAATCTATGATGAGTTTTAGGCAGCTGTACCTTGCCTAAACTACAAATGCTATATGCTATATTGCACACAGTCTGAGGATTGAGTCATGGCAACTGGACTTCTTTCTTCCAAGTAGAGACGTTTCGTTCTGCATCCACAGAACT
>JAUYWH010000013.1:21510804-21555369 GCA_034779795.1 Ctenopoma multispine
CTAGATTAATCTAGATTAATTCCAAGATTACAGTGAGATTAATCTAGATTAAAAAAATTAATCTATGCCCACCACTACAAAACATATTTTATGATCACAAAAAGATCTTTCTGTCATATTCTTTTATTGTGCTGCGGTTCGAATGATGACGAATTAAAAATCTCATTGTCTATTTTAAAACTGTGCATTTTCCCTAACAATAAATAAGGTACAAAAAATGACATACATTAAAAAACATTACAAAGTCTGGACGTTCATAAATAAATCATTTTCAAATTGAATTTTCACCCTGTATGTTGTTATTTTCATGTCATGACGTGTTATTACATTTTCTTTGAAATAAAACACAGATTTAGAGCGACTTTGTTTTAAATAACTTTTTTCTTTGTTGATGTGTCATCATGTAGCAAACCTGAAATAGATTCTGACACATCATGTGAAATACGAATAATCTTTCCAAGTAGTACCTTCATTTTGTAAATTATTGCCTGAAATCAAGTATCTCACCATCAGACTGAAGCCTCCCTGCTAGTTTTCTTTTTGTTGCAGCTCTGTCTGCATATAATGTGAATGCGATCAGCGGTTTTTGAGAAAGTCTGGCTGTTAGGTAAACAATGTCCCAATGCACCCAGAAAACAGGTGTGTGGGAGAGGCTTAAGGCTTGGCTCAGACCTATTTAAAAGGAGGATGTCACCAGGGTAAATGTATGAGACAGTTAGATGAAACACAGAAACTATATAACTTTTAAAGTCTAAATGTCTTTAGTTTTTCGACATGAAAACAGAAAGGATGTGCTGGACAGTTCTGCACCTGTTGTTTCTGGTGACACACAGCTGTCTGTCTCTTACTGACGATGCGACTAAGGTTTTTTGTCCGAAAAGACAGAAAGCCTTTAGAGGCTCCTGCTACGAGTTTGTGGGTCTCCAGCGCTCTTTTTTAAGTGCCCAGGGATGGTGTGAGCAGACTGGGGGACACCTTGCATTTATACCAGATGTAGACACTCAGTATTTCATACAGAGACACCTGGACCCTGAGAAGGACGTGTGGTTTGGAGTAGCACCATCTGCCTCAACAGACCTGCGATATTCTCCAACTGCTGAAGGTAATAAGAAAGAAATGTGGTGAACAGGCAGCTACTTTTAAAGCAGAAATGTGAAAATCTGCCCTGGAGCAGATGGTCTAAAATCTCTGTCCACCTTAGACAGACGAGTTTAGATCTACAAAACATCTGTAACACGATGCTTGTGAGGTCCCCACGAGAGACTAAAATAGAACAAAATAAATGTTATTTAATTGTTTCCAAATCATTTTTAGGAATACACCCATGCATCAGTGTGTATTAAAAGGTTAAATTTGTGCAACACAACGGCATCTACCTCCATTTAATACAGAGTTTCTGACCGGTGGAGGAGTCAGTTGTCTTTTGAGAAACTGAACAATGTTGGAAAGACTTCTACAGTATGAAATTTTTCCTATGACAAAGTCGTGATATATATATATATATATATATATATATATATATGTATATATGCTCTTCAGCTCAAACTTTCCATATGTTCAGCAGTGGTTTGTTCCACCCTCAGGGTCTCTCTCTTGGCTGGATGGTTCTCGTATCACCTATTCAAACTGGGTCAGCAGCCCACAGCGAGGAGCAGCTTGTGGACACATACTGAGAGACTCTAGCTTCAAGTGGGAGGCTGTAAAATATTGCAACAAAAGGCTGCACTTTATCTGCCAGTTTGGTATGTATTCTGACTCAGACTCTGAAATCAAAAAAAGTATAAAGCTTTGAAGGTTTACCACTTTGCTTTTGCATTCTTCCCAGAGGCTGGAAGCGCCATAGTGTGTGCAGGTTGTAACACCACTTTGAAATGCGGTTCTGGCCAGGTGTTAATGATAGATGGTGGCTTCTACGGACGTAGGAACATTCATTACTGTCGATCAACACCCTCCCCATCGATAACATCCAAACATCAGTGCGGCTGGGTGGATGTTGTACAATCATTGTCAGGTAAAACATTTTGTGTGTGTGTTTGTTGATTTGATTAGTATTATTATTTAGCTTTTATTATATGATGTATAACTGATTTGCACAATCAGAAGTTAGTTTCATAATATTTAATCTGCCGCACTCAGTAACAGAAACACAAAAACAAAAACAAACAGTTACGGCTCATTGGAGGTTTTGCACGGATGAAAACTGTGATGAAATTCAATCCACCTTTTAAGGGAGTGTTTGCCAGATATCACAAAGCATACTGGCTCACTGTGGAACATTTTTCAAAAGAATGATTAGCCATCAGGACATTTACGGCAGAAAGGTCACATAATAGCTTTAGAGCAAATATTGACTCGTGCAGCTGACGACGAGCAAATTTTCCATCCTTTTATTTTCTAAAAACATCCTAGTCTCAGGTCATAGCATCCACAGCCAGTGTGCACTGCACAGGTCAGCAGTTTTATTACAGTGGATAACACAGAAAGACAAATACACAGTCAAACATTTCAGCAGTTAATAATTTTTAAGTAACCACAAAACCTTCATCTGTTTGAACGGTGGAAGGAAACCCACGCAGATGTTACAGCCCGCCGAATGAAACCCTGTTCCACAGACACTTTAAATTACAGGAGCTGTCTGTACAAAACGTGTGTAACCTCTGCCCTCAGTCTGGTACACTCTTCTGTCAGTTTCTTCACAGTTGTTTGGCTGGCTCCACTGGAGCCTGATGCACTGCTCTCAGTACGGATGATGTTTGTAGAGCTACAGTAGTCGTATTTACTAAACTGACCTTCTTCCGATCTTCTCCTGAGCAGGGATGCCGTCACTGCAGTCAGTCTCTGTGCCGATTTCACAGGATGCCGCTATCACAGGGTGCTGCTACTGATCCGGAGCGAACAGACCTGAATATAATTAGACCCACTTTACAAAGTGCGGCCGACCCAAACAGATCCAAACAGAGAGTGAACACTGGCAGCACTGGTACACTGATGTGTCAGTTGTTCTGTACATCTACAACACCTCAGTTTCTCTTTTCCACGCTCCTCACTTTACTAGTCTGAAGTGTCCTATGCTTACTCTTTATGGCAGCAATCTACGTCATGTGACTCTCAGTGTTACGGGTGACATTAAGTTTAACCCCATCTTTTGTAATTTAGTTTTATTACAGCACAATAATTTGAGAACTATTGATATTGATAACTTTGAGACTGCATTCAGTCCTAAAGAAGGTACTGTGAGTACTGTGTAATGCCATGTGATATGTGGGAATATGATGCTCATTATAAATTCACACTACACTTGTTTTTTCACAAACCCCTGAGGGGCCACACGGGCAAGATGAAATCTCAGCACGCAAAGGCCACACATTTCCTAAGTGGCTGTAGTGCCCTCAGCTGATGTTTCATTTAGGAATTCACATCATGCACATATCACACAACACACATGCCACTAATTCTCAACACCATAACGACCTTGTTAGCGATTTAGTGGAGGTAAACACAAACCATGTCAGTGTGTGAGCAGGTGAATGTGAAGTGCTTTGTGTTGTGCTTAGAAGCATTATATGAGTGCATGTTGTTTATGACTTAATGAGTAAGGATTATTAACTAATGCATTGTTGTTTGTGCATACATTTTTTTCACAGGAACCTTAAAAATGTGTATAGGCCATTATCATTGCTATATGTATCATTAGCTGATTATGTCCGTCATGTGTTTCTCAGCTCACTGCCATGGACGTCAGGTTTGCCAGGTTGCTGAAGTGATTAAGTCATTTGGTGAACCTTGTCCTCACCTGGGAAGCTATCTGTCTGTGGATTACCAATGCAAAGATGGTTGGTCATAGTATTCTCTACTCAGCTCAATTATTAAAGAGCGAAATGCACTTTCTACATTAAGTAAAGGATAATCAAGTCTAACGGTTTAAAAGTTCGCCTCTTTAATAATTTAATTCTCTATTAAACCATTGCATAAAAGGAGGTAATTCAAAGAGTGCAGTCAAACCTAAGGTTTTTTGCTGGAAATACAGCATAAATTTAGCTTGCCAAAGTTAGTGAGTGTGACTGTGTTTCACTTCAGGGGTCACATCCCTAAGACTCATTCTAGTTAGAGGGAGGGCCTCTGTAGGAGGGCAGAACCGAAATGGATTCCCTATTTAGATCCCCAGTTAGGTGCAGACCATTGAGTAGCTAAGCCGTAGCTGACATCACTAACATATACGTAACTCTAACATGTTTTTCAAAAAACGTTTAAGCTACAAATATTTTAAGGTCCCTTGTTTTTGACATCTGTATCATTTAATTTTTTGGCCATGTATTCTTTTCATCACTGGTATTCAAAGAATCTTGGGATATGTATAATGAAAAATCAAGATTATAGCTGCACTCATTCAGAATTTTCTACCGTCATTCCTAATCTTCCCTTCAAAAATGTATTTACAGTTACAGCTTAGCTGCAAAGAAACATCATTATTAGGAGACTCGCTTGTCTTCCCAGGAATATTACAGTTACGTAAATGTGCCACTCATAATTTAATTTGCTCCTATTTTTTGTTTCTCCAGTGGAGCAGAAATTTGAGTGACAAATAATTCACATCAGACACACACAGGGACACTTGAACGGAACAACAGGTTTTACAGTGGACTGTAATATTACTTTTAATCAGATCATTTAGTAAAAAAACGTCGGATCAGTTTTTTAAAGTATTCCCTCCTTTTGTGAACTCAAGAACTTTTACATTCATTTAATCCATTTCATCTCACTTAACTACTATATCCTTCTAAACTGAATTATATATATATGTCGAAACCATTAAAGCCCATCAACTCCACTTTTTCAGGGCTACTCTTAATCATACATGATTTAACAAATAAGATCTAATCATGGGGATAGTAGTTAAAGGTATTTTTCCAATCTCTTTAATCATATTTCAGTGTATCACTGAATCACTATATCATTTAATATACAGTATATCTCTATTTTAAAGAGCTAGAACTAGAAGGGACTCATGCAAACTCAAGCAGAAAATGTGTGTCCCTCCTGTCTGCTGACATGATCAGGATGCATGTTTGTCACTACAATAAAGACTGCATTTACATTTCTGATAATTTTCTCCTCTCAGGGCTCACACTGACACTGAGAACAGTGGCTGCTGTTTTTAATGACATCAACATCAGTGTAAAGTGTTTAGATTTGTCCTGGAGAGTGATCAGCTGCAAGCTGAGTACTGGAGATGGCCATGTCATTTACTTGGATCCAGAGGGGTGAGTATTAAAGTGGACATAAGAGCATTCATATTTTATTTTGGGTCTCCATTTATAGGAACAGCAAATACATATTCTAATCTTTATGCAATAGCTTCTCTGACTTTGAGACTAAAAAGAATATTATAATTCTCTCACTCTGTTCTGATGTGTTAACTTGCAAAAGTTGTCCAAAACAGTGTTTGTCAGCAGCACCACTATGTTTGCCAGCTTTGTGTACTGTCTGAATAAACCGTAGAGTTTCATTCAGTCCACATTAAATCACAAGCTAAACAATATGTATTTGGAAAACCCAGTGCTTAAAATAACATGCAGTCAGCTAACTGTGCAACACAGAACAAATTTATAATAACACAATGGTTTGTTTTGCATTACTAATGTATTATGACATGAAATATGCCTTTGTGTTAAATCATGCACACAAAGCTCTTTATCATAACACACATGGTTTTCTAATGATCAGTTCTCCTTTTAAATTAATACATTAGCATTAGCAAACATAACATGCTATTGGAAGACAGTACTAATGTTTGCAGAATTTAGGCCTCTGTATGTTTATGTAAATATTCCTTTTAAAAAACAGTTGTTTTCAGCTACAATAGTCATTTACAATATGAACAATGTCTACAAATTCATTCTGATCAATTTGATCTTATGAAATCTGCTTTTCTTTCACAAACATGCTCATTTCTATGTGTCCAAACTTTTGACTTGTAGTGTAGGTCACCTCATGTCCTTCCCATTCTTGTGAATGTTATAGCCCCTGGAACCAACACACTGGCATCTATGGATAAACTGATTAGACTATGAGTCTGGAGAGTGATGAGCATGTGAAGTAGGGTTTAACTGGCTAGAAGAGCAAGGTGATAATTCTATATTCATACAGTTCCACTAGAAATATAACACATCTTACGAGTAATCAAAAACTAACTACATTTCAGGTCTAGACTTGCTGTTTTCATGCAAATTGGTTTGGATTTAAAAAATGTCATTGAGACACAACACATTTTGATATCATTTAAAATGGAGAACTGAATGTTTATTCTTAGGTTTCTATCAGGTAAATATGTGTGGAACAGATAAACTTCTATTAAAGTCATGACATCAATAAGCAAGAAACAGCTGCAGCGTATTATCTTTAATTAGCTCATATCTTCAGCCCATATTGCCTTGAAATTAGAGTTTGTTTTGTCTGTGGCATACGTGCTTTTTGTGCAGCAGGCAAGAGAAACACACAGTAGTCCTTACCAAATGTTTTCATGTGCTTTTCCTCAGGTTGGTGAACAGTGTGGTGTACATGTACACTCACCCAAGTACATTTGTTGTGTCAGTTGAATGCACCAGTAATGACATACACATTACGGTTCAGAAAGAAATTACCATTCAAGAGCCTGTCACACAGATTGGTGTCATCAGATGTTATGCTGGAAACCTGTTTTTTCATGCATCTAACTGCAAAGCCCTATATGGAGCACAATTTCAAATTCAAATGGAAGTAAAATCAGGTAGGAACCAAGATGACCATAATAAAGCATAATTCATCTTAGCCAATTTAACAGTGAAATTTAAACAGTGAGTGAGTGAAAATGTCAGATTTTTGTGTTGGTACTTTGTTTTGTCTATTTAAACTGTTGCTCAGTGGTGTGTACTGAAAGTGTGTTTCTTTCTGCTTTCTGTCAAGGTACTAATGTCACCTACAAAATCCAAAGAGGTAACATGTTGTTGTCCAGCTTATCTGTGGTCAAAGGAAACGTTCCCCATAATGTCACAGTGTCTCACGAGATGGTGAAACACCTTGGGCCTGGCTGCCACCAGCTGATTCTTTATGCATCTAACATGGTCACGTTCCCTGAAGTATCCACTGACCTGCAGGTAAATCAGCCATAAACCGTTTGTTATGATTGCAATAGTGGTGTCTGGAGTTAAAATTTTGATCATTTCATTAAGAAGCTGATTGGAGTTGAAGCCATTCTAAATTGGAAATTAAATTTAACCTTCTATTACAGCATCCCATCAGCCAGTTAGTGGCATATGTGTATTTCATCAAAATCAGCTTCAGTCTTGGTGTCCCCATTAGAGTTATCAGGTAGAATTTTAAAAGGTGGAACAACGGCGCGACAACGTCTCATTGTTTTATTGTTTGCCATGTTAAACAGATACAAAAAATGTAATGTCTAAGCCACAGCAACCAATATTTAGCTTTGTAAACTTTTGTTTTAAATATAGTGACTTAACAATTCTTCTCAGTATAACATCTATTACTGTGGCTTTGGCATCAAAAGACTGGGAACAGCCATATAATAATCTGAAAATATAATATAATATAATATATATAGTCTGATTTTCTTGATTGTCTCTTCACATAAATACGTCAGTAAATACTATAATTGAACACCGTGAAGTTTTCTGGTTTCACTTCAATGCTCTTTTTTTTAAGCCTAGAGCAAATAAAATCAGAGTTGTTAAAGATGCATGTATTATTGAATAAAATAATGGTTCTGTTTTTAAGCTTCGGTGTAACAAATGCTAATAATTAAGTGACAATTCAGTATTTGCAGTTGACAATGCATGAAACTACACTTGCGCTTCATCAAACCCTCCTGGCAAAGCTGGCGGCATTTATGTCTGCAAAGTTTGCAACAACGTTTGAAAGAGCCCTCATTTTACACACACACATTCTACTTCTACACAGATTCATTTGTGGTTCAAACTTGTTCACCAGACAATATGAAGTCCAACAAAAGTATTTTTTTGGATTATAGACTCTTCTGACTTTCTGTTTTACTTGGTAATGTGAGTAAAACAGGGGCGGATCTACAAGGGGGCAAGGTCCAGCTGCCCTTGCAACTTTTATGTCCTTAAAATATTTTTTGTCATTTATAACTAAAAAATGTCTTTGTTTTCTTAGCAGAGATAATGATAAAATAAATAGTTTTGTGTATTTTGCCCCAAACAATGGTTGTATATGGCCTGTACATGATCCTAAGTTCTTACAGTCTAGGTGAAATTAGAAATGGTGCGTCTACTGACTGTTGCAGTAACCTATACAGGCACGTGATATTTAAGTGAAACTCTATTATTCTTGTACTTCTTCATACGCTGCAGGTGTGTGTTTTGGAGAAGGTAGCAGGGCTTCGGGCATCCACGTTGACAGAGAGAAATGATTGTGTAAACTCTCCAGACATTACTGTGGGCGTTTTCCTCAAACAAGGAGCGCCTGTGTTGCTCCTCTTCTCCCTGAGAGGAGACAAGAACAGTTCATTCAGCGAGACCAGAGAAATGAATACAAGGAAGGAAATTTTTCATATTGGACACCAAATTGAAGGTATAGATGATTCTTCAATTCAAAAACAAGGGTCACACAGTGTATGAGACAAGAAACCAGCCGAATAAATATTGAATTCAATTACATTTCTCTTGTTTCAGCAGTTTAACTGTTTGTCTTGCTACAGGAACTGTACAAGTGAAACTCAGAGCATGGAATGTATTCTCCTTTCTGGAAGTGGATATGGTTTCTTCCTGTGGAAAGAATTCAGCCTTTAAACTAAATGGTCATAATGGTCCTAAGCAACTGAGCTTTGTCAAAGGACCAGTAAGATGTTTTCGCTCATATTTTAAGAAAAAATAATTATCAATTCTAGTTCTCTAAACTCTTCCTCTTTTCTAAGTGTACACTGCACTAGTCATAAATTGTGTTTTTTTTTTCATTTTCAGAGAAACACACATGTTCGAGCAGTCAGATCCGCAACTGATATAACTGCAACACCTTCAAGCTCAGTGTTTACCAGAAATACAAGCATTACGCTTTCCATAAGTAACCCATCTCAACTAAATGACAACAAACAATACCAGTGGTCCTGCAGTAAGATTAAGGCTTTTCTATTGATATGTTACTCTCTTTATATCAGCCCATCTCTTGCAGAACTATAACAACTTCCCTTGTTGATTCACAGAAAATCCCTGTAAATGCCAAGGAAACTTTAATGGATTGACTTACACCATTAGAGAAAATTGCCTGCCAGAGCCATACCAATTTAACAAGTATTATTTTAGTGTGATGAATAAAAATAATAACGTGCAATCATCTGAATCCATATGCATCGTCCTTGCTCCCAAGCCTAACGTACCAGAATGGCTAAGGTACTTGTTCTCCGTTGTTTGTATATCTGACTGAGAGAGAGGATTTTATAAGGCTACACTACTAAATTGTGTAATTGTAATTGTGTTGTACCATAGCTTCACATGTACTCAAGGCTGTGACCCAGTAAACGACAACACAGATGCCAAATTTAAACTGGATTGTCAGGGGAATGAACAGTGTCAAAATATTGTGTGGAACATTGATGACCCAAATGATGATGACTGGCCAGTAAGTCTGATTGAATTCTGAATTATTAAGAACTAGGGATGTTCGATATTGGCTTTTTCCGTTATCCGTTAAACTCTTAATTTCTGATACCGATATAAACCAATATATGTGGGGTCCACCCTCTTAAAAAAAGGAAAAACTAAATATTTTCCGGTGTTACATTTTTAATGCCGATATAGGCCGATAATATCGGTAGGCTGATAATATCGGACATCCCCATTAAAAACTGAATATCAGGTTCTATTAAATGTATCAGAAAATGCCATTGACTGAAATAATTTTCATTTTAATGTATTTATAGAGTGAGACAAAGAGTTGCTACCAAGAGGCACAAGAAAGGCCACTTATAATTAAACAGAACGGCGGGACTGAATTCACTGTAAGCCAAGGTGATCTTAACACAGCCAAAACTAAGCAGCAGGATATCACTGTTGTAATATATTCTGGTACGTATACATTTGTCAGAAATGCTAAAGCAGCTGTGTAAATGATATCGCCAAAGTCATATTTTAGATAGTACAAATGCAATCAAGGGGCAATGATGAGAATGTTTAGTCTTTTTTTAGCCTTGGTTAACGTTCTTTCTTTAACAATACATATTTTTCTTTACTTACTAAAGGGGATGTTATACCTATTTACACAACATATACCATAAAGACTTCCTCATCTACAAATCCAAGTCCAAATCCAGCTGTTACCCCCCAACAACCAGTTTCCACTGATACAACAACCAAAGCTGGAAACACAGGAGGAAGAACAACCCCTGCTCATTCTGCCACTCCACCTGATACACCATCTACTGTGGTTGATGGCCAATATCCTGCTACTACCAAAAAACAACCGGTTTCCACTGATACAACGACCAAAATTGGAAACACAGGAGGAAGAACAACCCCTGCTCGTCCTGCCGCTACACCTGACCCGATCAGTGGCAACACTGCTGGCAGTAGCACCACTAGTCATACAACTTCACCAGCAACTACCAACAACATAGACACTCTTTCATGTAGCATATCACCTTCAAATGGGACGGTTCTGGATGCCTTCAATATAACTTGCCAGACTACCTTTCCCTGTTCTCACTGTCAGTATTGTTTTAAGATTAAGAGTAAGGACTGTTTCCATCTATAACAATCAATATGTAATATATACATGATAAATCTACTGATCTATGTTATTTTTTTTTCTGTTTTTAAATTGTCAGAGAAAAATCTGGGTTGCAGTATAAGCAATCAAATGAAGTCGGTCTTCCTTCCTCTTGGAGACAGTAGTACCAACTACAGCCTGGTTATCAGAGCAGCTGTAAAACATGGCAGCTTTGTAGCTACAACCAGTATAACTACACAGGTTAGCCAAAAATACATAATGTTTAAAAAAGATACTGACAGAAAATACCTTCTGGAAATGCTCTAATTCCTTAAATTCGCTTTAAGAAAATGACCTTTACTGTCAGGTGACGGATTCCACAGCAGCCTCTGTAGATGTTCTTAAGGCTTCAGTGGAAAGTGCTGTGGATCAGCTCAAACATCAAGGCTTACTGTCGGGAGAAACCGTAGGACAACTTGTGAGTTCTGTGTCCAGCAAACTGAACGGTGTATCTAATGAATCAACAAAAGCAGACAGACAACAGGTAAACCCACACAGCAAGACGTGTTCAAATCAGCGTGTTCATTATGTTTAACACCCATTAAGTATCAACACTGAATGAACATCTAAAGGGATGTCAGGGATTGAATTTTTGTTGATTTGTGTTTAACACAGGTTTGATTTGTTGGTATTGCCAGCTACTTTTCAGTTCAGTTCAGTGCATTGTCTTTTTATGGCACACTCCACTCTGTAGGTCCCGAGGGCACTGACACTGGATACATCATGTAGATGAAAGACATTGTGCTGCTATTAAACCAAACGTGAAATAATTCACAAATGCATGTAAATGTTTTTGTTTTAAAGCTTCGGGAACTAATGCTGGGCATAATGCTTGAGACAGTAAAAGAGGCTCCCACTAGCACTCCAGGAGAAGTTCAGGCGATGGCTGAAGGACTCTCTGCTCTCGTCCAGACAGGCACTGAGCTCAGCTCCTCAGCTCAGGTCAGCTCACATTTTAAAGGCCAAATAAACTGTATGTGTATTTTCAAGTATTGTCTTTGGCAGCAAAAAAGGTACTACTGCCACAATGCACCCCAAAATGCCCATTCCCCCCTCAAAACATTTTATTTGATTCCCACTTCCAGGAGCAGGCTTCATTGTTATTTGTGGATCTAAGCTCATCTCTCTTGTACATGGGTGTTAACAAAAGTGAAGAAAATGAAATAAGCAATGCAGCCAGCACCATTGTGGAAGGAGCAAGCAATATCCTGGACTATTCTTCCAACGTGAGTCATTTAACATTAAGGCCCATGTTGATGGGATTACTTGTCTGGGGAAGATTGAGTGATTTAAATGTGATTTTGCTCATCTCGGGAGTATTCACAGTCCCCAACCACATTCTATTTTTCAGCATGTCTATTGATTCTTAATTTGTTTGTAATCCAGACAGGCATCTGGTAGTTTAAAGGTCTGTATTTCCCTTTTTTTATGTTCTGTTTCCTGTTATTGAGCTTCTTTAGCTCAGTGCCCAAAGTGAGTATTGTGTGAGATTGTTTATATGATTTTTCTGTCTGTTACTAACTAAAATGTTACACAAGCTTTAGTGACCAGGAGCATGGCCAGTGATATGTATGAAACAAAAACCTCTTCTCTGTCATAAATACTGTGTTATCCATTGCAGAAAAACATCTCTGCTGCCCTTCTTAATGCTCTGTACAATATACAGAGTGCACTGTTGACATTCAAAGACACTAATGAGGGGCCCACTATTATTCAACAAGCTAATATTGCTGTTTTTGTCAAGAGGTAAGTTCAACGTCAGGTACAATCCACGAAATAGAAATGAAAAGCAAAACACGTAAAACACACTTAACTACTCTCATGTTGGTGGTAAATGTACAACTATAGGCAGCAACTTGTTAACTTAGCTAACTGTTTAGCTAGCTATTCGTAGCATTAAGACAGGTTTCACAACCACAGATTGTGTCGAGGGGCTAACATAAAACTAGATAAATAACAGTGTTTAGAGTCATTGTTTTCAGACTTTTATTGTCAGATGAAGCTTGAATGTAAATAAAGAATCATGATTGAAAATTTTGATAAGATAAGATACTTTATTACCACTAAAGTAACACAACAGAATTTGTAAGGTCGCTCTCAGACTCATGCAGCAGTAAGGTTTTCTCAATTTTTAACATTTATGTCAATATTTGCCAACCTTATGATTCTAGCAGTTCATTTACCTGATCTAATATCAAGCAAGGAAGTGAATTATATATATTTTTTTATTTTTCACTCCTGTACTGGGAGTTTTTCAAGACACATTTTACACTCCAGTAAGTCTTTTTTGTGTGCTCGTAGTCGTCCATAACTACTTACTACTTACAGTGACCCAGTTTGGTATTTGCTCATCTTAAAATTATTTTTTTCTGTTTATCTTTCCTCACAGAGTGAATCCAGGAAGTCTTAACACAGAGTCCATAAGTATTCCCAACTGTTCCTGCCCCACATTTTCTTTTCCAATATTACCCTCCAAACTATTTCCTTCAGAAGATCCAGTGGATATCCGAGTGAGTTATTCTGAGCTTTGATGTATTAGATCCATGTTTTTCTTAGTTTTCCAAGGTGTCTGACTTGCTAGCAGGGTTCAAACCAATATTCCTTTGTCAATATATTTACAGATGCTGAGTTTAAAAAAAAATCCATTTTCCTGGAATGGGAGAGGGAACATTAGTGGCCCAACAGGAGGTCTGACCCTCACAACAACAGATGGCTCCACTATCCCTGTGGAGAACTTGAGTAATGATATTGAGGTCAGTGCAGCAAAAGTGCGTCCTCTGAAGACTACTGTGCTCTCTTGTTGAGAGCTTGTTCTCTGTGGGGACAAATCATTACCTTAATTTAAGAAAAACAGACTTGAAGGTGCTTGTACTAGAAGAAGATTTCTGTGAAATGAAAACCTAGTCTGACACTGTATAACGGATATATTGAATGTGAATATGGCGGTATATTAAGTTAGGCACAGTATGTCCTGTTTTTAATGTAAACATTTGAACAAGTAAAACTTGCTTGATGAAGTAGCATTGATGCACCAGCCAGTCGGTAGTGTGTGTTCAGTCTGCCACCTCTGATACGACTGGAGTCCCATAGTGTGATTAAACGCGATGGCCTGAGATACTGAACAGTTCTCACAAATATGAACATGGTTGTGATTACTAGGTTTATACAGTTTTTGATTTATGCTAGATAGCATGGATGGAGACAACTCTGAACTCTAAACATTTTACACAGCTCCATGATTAATTACAGGATATTTTATACTACCCAACATAATTGAATTTGTTCCTAGTAGCAAGGCAGAAACTGTGTTCACTGCTACACTGCGGCTGCCTTGGCACACTACTCTTTTAAGTAGTCTGGAAATAGACATGTCACAAGATGTACTCGTCGCTCTGAGCACCAGCATCGTGTGTTAGAACTGAATCATAATCAAAACAGAATCAGTTGCTCATTTTCTTAGGAAACGGTGGTCAGGACTTTCCAATCTATTAGAAATGAACTCAGTGTTATGAGATTTGCACTGAGTTTAAAGAGAACTGGAGGCGTGGATGCTGTCAGCTACACGTTTCACCAGTCAATAATACACCCACCTTTAATATATGAGAGGAGATTCTCGCTCATCCCACTCTATTTCCCATGAGAGCAGGAGTGATCTATGATATAAGCATAAAAATACTTTAATTTTATGGTTTAATTTACCAGAATAGAATACAGTAGAACAGTACCTGAAAATACTTCACCTGGAAGGAACACCAAATACTTCTTCACACTAAGCTGCAACTAAAGTACTGAATTACCAAACCCATACACCATGTTTTGAACCAAGAATACTTTAAGGCTAATAGTAGGATACTAAAGAAAAGAATACGATAAACTAAAAACTGAGTGCTTACTGAATAAAATCTACATGTCTTTTAGAGACAGATTAGCTTCTTATAAGAAACATATTTACTTCAACCTCTAAAAGCTTAATAAAATTGAATGAAATAAATGAAACCTAAAAATTCAAATGTTGTCGGAAAATAAAGTTAGAAACCTTTACCTAGTTAATTTTACTTCACCCTATATAAAAATGCTCATTGTTACCCATCTTTGAGCACTAATAATGAGTATTGATAATATGTGTAAGAGATAACATTTCTTAACCGTTTTATTGTAAAACTGTCCATTTACCAATAATTCATCAACAATAGTGATGACTACTGACAAAAAATTTAAAAATGCAAGTAATAATATGTAAGCCAAAGCAAAATATTTAAAATGATTAAATGTAGTCTCCCAGATTAAATTAAAGACGTTTATACAGTTTGTACCATAGACAGTTTGAACTGTGAATCTGATTCACTGTGTAACATGATTGTAAGTACAATAGAAGATATACCTCTGTTGTAGCTCACGTGATCTAAAAGGAGTAAAAAATGTTTAAATATACTGTAATTGACTCTATGTAGCCTATTAGAACTGATGAAGTTTCACATGAATGTGTTTTACACAGAACCATAGCTGTGCCTTGTTGCACTGATTTTTTCCTGATAAAAAAAAACTGTAACATACATACAGTGTACATGTCAGTTCTGTATTAGGACCTATTTCAAATACAGGTTTCAAAACACAGGTTCTGGGTATATGTAGATCTTCCAGGATGTCTGTCCACTCAGTCACAGTGTGTGCACTGACCAGATGAGACTTTTATGGCTCCTCTGGTGATGATCTTTATCACTTTTTTTAATAACCTGCACTTCACCATCCTGGCAAAAAACAAGAGTTCCACATGTTCTGTAAGATACAACACCTAATAGCTAATAGATTCTGAATAATCCCGTGAAGAATAAAAACAAATGATCTTAAATCTGCTCCTTCATATGAATAGGGTTTTAATAATTACCATTACTGATTTCCATCTTAATGAAATGTGCTTGTTGTTGTTGCCTGTCTGTCCAACATTAAACTGCAGATTGTTGTTGTTGTTGTTGTTGTTGGAGGAAAAAATGCTTTTGTAACAAATGGTATAATGCCACTGAAAAAACAATGATCTCTCCAAAACAAGATGGTTCAATTGTTCGTTGTTAGCTGACATCAAACTAGAAGATGTGATTTAATTTAATGTTTATGTTGCGTAAAACAGTTTATTATACTGTGTTGTAAAACACTATTGAATAACGTATAAAATAATCAACTTGTTACTTACCAATTAATATAATCAATATTAGATTTAATCATGTTCCCTTTATCTGGTGGCACATGCACAGAGTGGGGAAATAACACTTCTAGGGAAATTCAGGTTTGTCCGTTGCATTGAAAAAGATGCACAGTTGAAAACTTAGTATTTTGCTGCTGTCAATTGAACTCAAAAATACTTCAAATGTGTAAATAATTAATTTGACAACCTATTGGAATAAGTTAATCTGAAAAATGCTTTTAGTGTGTTACCTACTTCCTCCATGAATAATTTACATGTACACTCAAATTATTATGCAGGTACTTTTTTATTACATTGTCAAAATACTGAAGTTATCAAGAATTGTTTTACATTTGTGAACAAATTCGGGGTCTGTTTGTGCACAGATTCTATTGCCAAAGCCCGTTGGAGAGCAGGTGAACATCAGCACGTTGGACCTGGGGAACTACAGCACGACAATAATAGACATTCCTTCAGCTGATGATGTGTTGTTGTTAAAGGTGCAGTAAACAGAGACACGTAATGAACATGTTTTAAAAAAACTAATTTAATATAGTTTTTGTAAACTGTGACTCTGTGGAAAGTTTTATTCCAGTTGTACATTGTGATTTAGTACAGCATCAGTTATTCAGCAAATACAGGCATCACACTGTTAGCATGACCACTACTGTAGTACTGTTGAATTTTATTCAGTGTTGACCTCGCATTGGTAAAAGATTTATACCCTAAATATTTGATAGTCTTTTTAATTTGCATTCAGCAGCTGTATTGCATTAATTTAATGGTTGCCGTCTTTGCTATTGCGCATGCACCAACTTGTTCATCGTTGAGGAATTTGCTTCAGCTATATTGATAAACCTTTTACAGATGGTGCCTTCAAAGGATCCATTACCCTTCAAACTGTTCCTTAGTTACATGACCTACCCGACTGAGACAAATTATGTAGCAATGACACAAATGCCCCATGAGGGAACTACACAAGGTAAGAAATGCCTGTGCTTGGTAGTGGAAATGGCACATTTTACTAATGTCTAATGTATTTTGAGTGCTTTAATGTGTCTGATACAGAAGAGAGATACACTTGGATATTGGACCGGCAGACTTTAAAGGGAAACACTGGAACTTATTATCTGCTGGTGAGGCCCATTGTTGGTCCAGGTATAAAATCTATCAATGCCAGTTTATCAATCACCTCCATCAGTGCCACATGTAAATTTTGGAATGACTCGGCTTCGGACTGGAGTAGTTATGGATGCAGAGTAAGTAGAGTAATTCAATCTGCCTGTCACATGTAACATGTTGTCCAAACATCAATAAGAATAAAGACTGTTGTCTTTCAAGGTGGGTGTGAATACCACACTATTAGTCAGCCAGTGCCTCTGCAAACACCTCACCTTCTTTGGGAGCTCTTTCTTTGTTGCTCCCAACCTTGTCGACCCATCACGTACGGCTGAGTTGTTTGGCACCTTTACGCAGAATCCTGTGGTTGTGTGTTTCGTGGGTGCGCTCTTTTTGGTGTATTTCTTAGTGCTTGTGTGGGCACGACGAAAAGACGTTAGAGACAAGGCCAAGGTATCGTATATATCTATTCTATGATAATAATGCATAAAGAAAATATTTATTTTTATTAGAAACAATAAATATTTTTAACAAATCTCTTGTTTAGATGGGGCCAAATGTTTCCAAATTGCCTTTATTTGCCGTTTTATTTGTTGATTGATGGTAGGTGATGTTGACCATTCTTGATGACAATGATCCACTGGACGACTACCACTACCTGCTGACTGTCAGCACTGGGCATCGGAGAGGAGCCTCCACTTCCTCTCAGGTAAAATCACAGCCACATAAAGTTTACTTGTTTACCTTTTACTGATAGTACATTGACATAAAGTTAATAGTTAAAAACATTTCCAAGAAACCACATAAAGATGAGGTTAGAGGAGCTGCAGTGAATCAGTAGGTTAGTCATAGTGTCAGGTTATATTGTCTACGTGGATATGAATAGATGTTACCAGCTTTGTTACCACAAAGATATTAATGAGCCCATATTTATGAACCATACAATGTATCTCAGCAACAAATTGCAGTCATCAAATACGAGCACCATCATCAGTTCTCTGCCTTATCTAATACTACTGAATGTGTTCATTGCTCTCGATTTTTTCAGTTTGGTGGAGGCCAAAGCTGAGTTAAAACTGAGTCAGTAAGGTGATAACAATATGACTCTGGTCCAAACCTGGTCTCTTTGCATTTGTCTTTTTACCTTCAGTAACCCACCTGTCTGTTGTAGGCAGAATCTTACATTTAGTAAGAGTTCACACATTATCATACATTACTGGTAAAAGCATCACAATGACTGCCCATCTTTAATGAAACAACTGTCATTGGACAATTCTAGTATTTCAATGACACTCAAAAGCCAAATGCAGTAAAGTCTTGCTGATTGTTAGTATTAGCTGTTCAAACACACTCTAAGCCTGTCATTCCCTTTAGGCACAGTACTTTCACGTTCACTTCTGTAATTTTTACGTTTAACATGTAGAGTACTGAACTGTTTTAGGTAACAATAACTGTGCTGGGTACAGAAGGGAACAGTGAGCCACACCACTTGACAGACCGAAATAAACGTGTGTTTGAGCAAGGTGCAGTGGACATGTTCCTGCTGACTACACCCTTTGCTCTGGGAGAGCTGCAGGCCATCAGGCTGTGGCACAATAACTCAGGGAGACATCCTGCCTGGTAAGCAAATACAGACACGTCACAATCACACAAAACCAAAAGAACATCCTGAAAATAGAGTAATTTTATTTATTCATGGTATTTCTTACAATGCTGTTATGATCTAGGACACTGTGAACATTGAAGCTAATGTGAGAATGGTACTGTATGTCTACTGACTACTTACTCTTCCCCAAAGAACACCGTTATCAGCTACGATTTGGTTGTTATTTAAGTGCTCCTACAGACTTACTAAATACTGTATTATTTCCCTCTGTGAGGTCTGTTTAGCTTACAATTTGGCCATCTTCAGGCCGCTTTTTACTCTTCCACTAGAGCATAACCTTTGGACATATAGTGCAGTAAGCCCAGTCTGATGCTTACATTTACACATATTTACATTTACACTGCTTTTCCCCAGGTTTGTAGGAAATGTCATGGTGCAGGATTTACAGACAGATCAGAAATGGCATTTTCTATGCAACTCCTGGTTGGCCATAGATACGGGTGCTTGTTCCCTTGATAAAGTTTTTCCTGTCTCGACAGAGATGGATTTGAAGAGGTTCAGGTAAGATAAAAAGCACTGAGGCATTTTCCATTTGAATTTGAATGAATGGTTAGAGCATGTCTCAAATGCAAATGAAATGCAATAGCTGGGTTGGATTTCTGTTCAAATAATAGCAAATTTACTGCAAGTTCAATTTTGGAAATATGACAAAGCAGCGGGCGGGATGCAGCCTCTGTAGGAGGTTTGAAGTGTTTGAAAAATCTACATTTGTGCATTTTGATTCATGGCAGTAGCAGAAATAAGAAGTAAACTGAGAGGAACATTTCCAGGGTTATCTGCAGGAATGATCAAAATAAGCAATCATAACTCAGACCGTCTTGAAATACATTTTCAACACAGCCTTATTCCAGTTCTTTATTACAAATATTTCTTTTAAGATAAAAAAAAATATGATCATGAAAAGAAACAGTAGAACTGTGAAGGACTGAGAGTTAACCTAGAATACTGTTTTGTTTACTCTTGTAGATTTTTTCTTTTTTGCCATTTAACCACATTTAACTGATTAAATCACTGAGCATCTCAACTAATTGAGCTAAGCAAGCTACTTTATGCTATGGTTTTTGTATTTTTTATATGCTTCAGGCATCGTTTATTTGAAATCATGTTCATTTAAGGAATAAAACAAATTGAAAAATCGTCAGTTACCCCTAATCCCAGCTGAGCTAGCCCACACACTGAGGTGGTGATTTACTGGGGATTTATGGCTATCGATTTATTTCTCTAGGCACTTCAGTGTCAAGTAGGAGCTATGCCAAGTTTCTTCAGCAATACAATGAATAGCAAGAGATTAAAATGTGATGTTCAGTCATCGCTAAAGAGTTCATGTAGGTTTAAATTGCTGACACTTTAAATTGGCTGCTTTTATTTTTCAGCAACTTGTTCTTTATGAAGGCAACAAAGGATTTCAGTGACGGACACCTGTGGTACTCTGTGATCAGCCGACCTCCGAGCAGCACCTTCACCTGTGTGCAGAGAGTGTCCTGCTGTTTCTCCCTGCTGCTCTGCACCATGCTGACCAGTATCATGTTTTATGGCATCCCAACAGACCCATCGGAGCAGGTCATGGAATTGGGTACATTTTCATGGCAGTTCAATATGCTCTATGAAAAAAGCCAGCGGGTTATAAATCAGACATAATACTATAACTAAGGCTCCATTTTTATGTTCACAGGTCAATTTACGTTCACCTGGCAACAGTTCATGATTGGGATTCAAAGTTCGCTGATCATGTTTCCACTGAATTTCATCATTGTTACTATCTTCAGACAAACTTGTCCTCGTGAGATGTCTTGTTGCCAACGCACAACAGTGAAAGCTGATGCTACTGAGCTGGCGCAGAGTCCTTCTTCCACCAACACGCGTGCCAGTGTCACTTTAGACAGTATTACCAACGTAGGTGCTTTATGTTTTATGTGCTACACAGCTATTTTAAGATGCCTGCATATGCCACATAACATAGCAACAGATGCATAAATAATCACTCTCAAATTCAAATACTATATCAACAAATGTCATGTATTTTATAAAGTATCATATAGAACAAAAACCTCTCTCCATGATTTCTCTCCTTCAGGATATCACAAGAATTGCCCATTCACTCTCTAAGAAAGTGAAAAGCAACATCCCATGCCAGTTAGGGCCTGGACAGCAAGTTGATATCAGTGATGTCCTTTCTGTGGTGGAGGACTTCATCAGACAGAATAATAAAATCAGTGAAAACACCCAGTCAAAGACAAAAAGCTTCTGCAATGTCATTCAGCCTCAGATACCAGGTGTGTTCTGCTGTGCATAGTAGTACTCCATTATGGGTGAGGAAGATATGATAGAGAGCTAAAACCATGTTCTCTTTCCAAGTGTTTATATGTTCTACTTGACTAAGCATGACATTTCTTTCAGTAGTCCTTATAAGAAGCTAAGGACTTAACTCTTTAAGCTTCAAATGCTCTCTAGGAGATCCTTAAGTATTTTCTGACAGAACACATATATTTTTGTACACTGGTAAAATCGGAATAGATAAAATCAAACAACAACAAACAAAAAAAATCTAAAGAGTCTAAAGTGTGTAGAGCCTCATAGGAGCTGTTATTGTTGAATGCTTAAGAAGCCATCAATACTAAAATGTGGAGCTGCACAAATTTTACTTCGCAGGGCAATAGCACGTATCCGCTTAGAATTTAGATAAAGACTTTATAATCAAGTGAGAATAATAATCAAGTATATTAGCACCGTGTAACTTGACTGTTGGAGAGCTCCAGATGGAACAGTACATGATTATTCCAAATTAGTGACACGTCATGGAGCATGCATGGAATAGTTACATGTTTTTCAGTTTAGAGAGTGTTTTTCAGTTCAGATATAGAGTCACACATAATGATTCCCAGGAGTCTGTTATTCATCCTTTCATTTTTACTTCTTTGGATAAAAATGCAGAAAATACAAGACCCTGCACATAATGAACTCCCTATTCTCTTCTTGGTGGGGGGGGGATACCAGATGGAAGATCAAGCTGGATTTTAAGATGTAGAATAAAAAAACCAAGTAATTAAGTTTGGTGATGGTGATAGATAAGCCTCAAATTTTTGGATACTGCAAGGAAGCCAGTCACTTATATTACCAGCATGTGCCTAAATGTTTAAGAAATGCCTTTGTTACAAAGCTACATACAGCATAATAAGTCAAGTACTACTTTATTACCATTTCCAGAGAGCAATCATAATGTACATCCTGAGTCAACAGTGGATGGCATTCAGAAGAAGAGCAACAAAACCCAGTATCTGTACAGGCAGCTGTGTCACATTCATAAGGAGCTAAGCCTGCTGGGACCCTCCGGCTTCCCCACCCCACACAGCTACAGTCAGGCTCTGCAGCAAGTCCAGCGCATGAAGAGCTTCCTTGAAGATCAGCTCTTCACATCCAGCAGCGTCAACCTGAGTGAACTCACCCAGACGAGGTGCAACCTACTCTCTGAAAAGTAGTGGTGGATTTGCATTTGCAGCAATAAATATTCCAACATATAATACAACGTAAATCTAAAGTTGTCATAACCTAGGTTAATAGCTGCTTTCATGTCAGTTACTCTGCAAATTAACCATTAATTTTTTTTTACATTTTTGGTTATATATTAACTGGAAATATGAAGCAGATGTTTTAGAATCACCTGGAATTTAAATGACATAAATCAAAATGCAGTAATTGTACTTCATTGCAAGCTGTTATCACTTAAATGGTATTCTTTCACTCCTTTCATCCATAGGTTGCGTCCTGGAGATAGCGGTGATGGTAGTGAGAAGAAAAGGGTGTGCTGTCATAGGGGGTTACCCTGGTGGTTTATCTTTGTCGGCTGGCTGCTGGTGATTGCTACCAGTTTTGTAGCAGGATATTTCACGATGCTTTACGGGTTGAAATTTGGAAAGCAACGTTCCATAAGCTGGTTGGTGTCCATGATTATCTCCTTTTTTCAGAGTCTCCTCATCATTCAGCCATTAAAGGTGAGAAGAATATGCCTTCCCCTAGTCCACAGCAGTAGCTTAAGATTTCCAAAGGATATGCCATTTTCATAGTTTGCTCATAACAGTGATAATTGTATCATTTCTAGGAGCATGTGTCTTAAACTCATTTTGGGATCAACATCTGTATTCACATCTATTCATACCTCTTACCACAGGTGCTATGTCTCGCAGTCTTCTTTGCTCTTGTCATAAAGAAAGTTGATGAGGAAGATTTTCAAAATGTGGCATCTATAAGAAATTACACACAACTAGGTAGAAAAAAAGAAAATACAACACTTTTAAGTTCTGATACAAAAATAGTCAGGTTCTAAAACAAACAAATATCTCTTCTCCCACAGGTGATTTTAATGAACAACAAGCAGTCAGGCGGAGTAGGAATCTGTATGAGCCACCGCCAGCTGCAGACATTGAGAAGATGAAAAAGAACAGGATAATGGAGCAGAGAGCCTTTGCCATTTTCAGGGAGATTTTGAGTAAGTAGAAGCACTGTTTTTATTCATCTTAGTATATATAAGATAATTGGAAAAGTTCCGTTTTCTGTAAGTTTTTGGTCAAGATGAACGAGACTTGTCATTTCCCCATTTGAAAAATAAATACACAGATTAGGGATTAAACACACATTTCTTTAAAAATTGTACATAACTAATTAAAACATCATTATTTTTAAGTCATTTTTCATTTCATTGCTTATCATTTCTCAATTGTTCTCATTGTTCAACACAATCATGCTATCATCATGAAATGGTAATAGCACCTTTTAAAGCAATTCACTTTTATCTGGATATTCACTGACTCTGTCCCTCAGTCTTGTTAGCGCTTGGTGAATTTGCAGAACCATCATGTGTCCATTTGGTGTGTGTTTCAGTGTACATGTTTTCTATGGGGATGTTGCTGCTGGTGGCGTACACCCTGAGAGATCCCAATGCTTTTTACCTGAACCAGCACATCATAAACAGCTTCAGTGGCCAGATCTCATCCTGCGTGAGCATTGAGGACGTGTTCACTTGGGCCAACACATCTCTGCTCAGTAACCTCTTTGGAGTTCATCCAGGTAAAGCATGTATTAGTAAATTGGTCAGAAAACGCTGTCCGATATTATCGGTAGGCCGACATCCCTAGTGTTAACTTTATGTTTTAATAGACATAGAAGGAGAAATATATTCAAATACATTCTCATAAATGTATTGAAGACACAGGAATACTGTATATTTACAGTACAGATTTGTTCATTTCTCATAAAAGTTTGATAAATTTCTTTATTCCATGACACATAAACAAATATGCGGATTTACACGGTCTTGTGTAAAAGTAACTTTGATTTCTTTCTTCGTTTCTTTCTTCTTTTTAGTTTTTTTTTCTAAGGCCATAGCCCTCTTGTGCCAAAAGTCTGTTGTTGTAAAAGCCACTTAAAACCTTGGGTGCTGTCCAGAAAAGCAGGCTTGCGCTGTGGAATTAAACAACAATCAGCTCCACAGCTGTGGTGCAGAATGCTTTTAGCATCTCATTTCATTTCAAGTGTATCTTGTCATTTTCACACAGTGTTTTAACTTTCAGTAGGGTTTGTTTTAGAGGCGGTCTAGTTCCAGAGCGAGCACTCAGCAGGTGCCAGGTCATTCTAGTGATCAATTGGATTACTGAATCATTGATCACAGTATTTTCGTCCAGATACAACAGTATTTCTATCTTTGGTTAACCTCATAGGTAGAAAAACTTACATATACGCAACTAATATTTTCTTATGTTACTGTTAGTGTCTACAGCCTAAAGCCCAATTATACAACCAGAGTGGTCCCCTGGCCAGTTGTAGAATGGTCACACCATCTGATTTATTACCTGAACAACACACCATAGAGATTTCAGATCAGATCAATTTCTGGCAGATGTTTTGATCATTTGCTCTTTGAACACTTCAGAGAAGAGTTTATGTTAGACTCAGAGGTGATGAGTAACTAAGTACATTTACTCAAGTACTGTACTTGAGTACAGTTTAGAGCTACTTGTACTTTACTGGAGTGGTTCCATTTTTTGTTACTTTTACTTTTACTACACTACATTTATTTTAACATCATCAGTTACTAGTTCCTTTTTGCAAGAATAGATTCATATAAAAATCATTATATAAAAGTAAAAGGCTGATGTATCATATATGGATTAACGCCCTGTCACTATGTAAGGCATTAAAATCAGCTCCACCTTTACCAACTTCTGTTTCTGTTCCACAGTCTGTAGGTAACAACACATTTTACCATCATTTTCACCTTTGATAAATGTGGAACACATCTGGACAAAACTTCTACATTTATGTTTTCACCAGAATGAAATTCTATATTATTCTATAATATAATATAATATAGAATTCTAGAATATACTATTCTACAAGAAGACATATTTTTAAGTATATATACGTAGTAGGCACTAAAACAATGAAAATGATAGAAATTAGACAATTACAATTAAAAAATGAACAAACCATTTACAAGCAAGTGGACACTAGAACTACTAACACTGCTTCAGCATTCGTACTCAGGCAGAAACCCAAAACTTTTCAGCCGAAATTATACAGTACCCTTCATATTTGGATGATGTCCTGTATCAAATTTCACCTTTTTCTGTTATGTTTCATCCATGCAAATAATCATTTAAAGCTCAATATTGTCACAACATTGATGTCCATAATGTCTGAATGTAAACCTCCAACTACATCTTCTTGCTATTTCCAGCTCCATATTTTTATGTACTTTCAGTCCATATTAGGATTGTACAAGCAATGTTGCTTGGCTTAAGTTAAGTTTAGTGTGAGCATGCACATCTTGGCCAGCGATTGGATCTGTAATAGCACGAACATAAACAGCTGTTTCTTGCATTGCAAACAGGATTAAGAAAACACAGTGTGACATTTTTGAAGTTCAGCACTTTAACACTTTTGTGACACTTTTGAGGCAGAATGTGAGGTCAGAATCGGTCAGAATCATCTCAGCACTTATCTACGGGAAAAATAATACTAACACTGGTACAAAACAGAAGTCAAACTATCTGTACAGGTTACCTGAGCTGCTGTATTTTACACTGACAAATTAAAACAAGTCCGTGAATCAGAGTTTGTAAGAAGCGTTTAACTGTGTGTTATTACTTTCATTCATTCTGCCTGAGAAAAACTGAACAAAATCTTGCTGTGTTTAAGGATTTATCACAGATGGAAACTCCAAGCTCGTGGGAAATGCTCGTCTTCGTCAATTGAGGGTGCAGCAGAACTCCTGTCAGATTGCAGGCCCTGTGCAACGACTTGTGCCAGACTGTAATGCTCTGTATTCATGGGAGGCAGAGGACATGGGCTTCTACGACCCTGGCTGGAACCAGGTGAAGAATAATATCTCTACGAACACCTCCAGCCCCTGGAGGTACCAAACGCAGGCTCAGCTCAGGGCTTACCATATCTGGGGAACACTGGCGCTCTACAGGGCAGGTGGCTTTGTAGCAGAGCTCGGCCCGGATTCGCAAAATGCCAGCAGGTGTGTACATTAGCAAACTGGAGTGCATCAGTACAAGAAGGTCTGTGTGTGTTAAGATAGAGACAGGAATGTTAAAATGTGTCCTCCATTCACAGCGCCCTCGAATATCTGTTCATGAACAAATGGTTGGATACATACACAAGGGCTTTCTTCGTAGAGTTCACTGTATTTAACGCTAACGTGAACCTCTTCTGCATCGTCACCCTTTTGTTGGAGACCCCAGCCATCGGTAAGGTTAAGTGGTTCCTCTGAAATCAAATTACACCTTTGTTGAAGACGATTTTCTGGAGAATGTATAACATTATCATAACGTCAACCAGTGCGACCTAAATGTCAAATTAAATTGTTAAATTACATTTACAGTTAGAGTTTCACTGTGCATCACTGTTTCTAACCTTTTTATTGAGACAGTACGTAACTTGCATGTTTTTAAAGGGCTTGTTTTGTGGGAAACAAGACAAAAGGTTTGGGAGGGGTTAGTCGGTGATGGTGTAGCCCTCCTCTCCTGCTTTTGAACCTATTTAATATATTTGCATTCTCTCCTCAAGAGCGTGAAGAATGAATTAGAGGCTGTACTGGTGGTGTGCTTAGTGTGCATGTAACTTCTATATCAGGGTCTGAATCAGAGTTTTGCACTGGACCTGGTAAAAATAATTTGTAATGAGAAAATATAAATTAAAAATATACTACAGAAATTACAAATACTGAAAACATTACAGGATATCATATTAAATTGTGGTTAAAATGGACATGCAGGTAGTGAGTGAAATAAAGAAGGGTAGAGGAGAGAAAGTAAAGGCACATCACGTGTAATTATCATTCTAATTGATCAGTGTTTGGTTCACAGGCTGCTACAGTCTGAGGAGAAGAATTAGTAGTTAGGTATTTTCCTCACTGGCTCGGGGGGGAGGTGGAAGTCACACCTCCAGTGAGTCAGAGTAGGTGACATGAATAATGCAAGTTCTATGTAAATAACTTCTGAAATTGCTGCTGGAGGACAGAGGGAAAGCTGGGCTGTTTGGAAAGACGCATTTAGAGAAATCACAATAACATGTCACAGATATGTGACGCTCATGAATAACAACCCTTTAATAAAACTGTTCTCTTGATTTTACAGGAGCATTTCAGTTCAGCAGTGAGCTGCACAGTGTTCACCTTTACCAGTCAAGTGACGGCCTTCACTCCTTCGTTGTGGCTGCTCAAATCATATACTTGCTTTTCATCCTGTACTACATGTTCCTGCAGGTAAACACTAACATGATTATGACACACTGTGCTCCTAGTCCTATTAATTGCTTGGTTCCTTTTTTATTCATGTATTTACTGTTTTTGAATTCAGACATCTAAAGACTGGCTGATGTTTCCCAAACTCAGACTGACCTCAGAATATGCAGACAGGGCTCATTAGTCTGTTCACCTGTGCGCCAGATCATCCCAGATTTCAATAGAGCTCCTTATAGTTACAGTTTTTTCCCAGAATAGGTCATTGTTGTGACTGGCAGGAATCAGTCTAATAACAGGGTTACCTTTTAAGGCTCAAACGTTGATTAAACTGCTGTGTTAAAATTCACATGTGGTTAATAGTTTAGTTTCTTAAAATCCAAAAGCAAATTTTAGAGAGAGCTGCTAGACTGGGTTCAGCTTAATAATTTGTTTTTTTTAATCATCTTTTACCCATGTAAACAGGACATTAAATTGTTTACTTTGATTGTTTGCCTCTTTGGCTCGCCTCTTAAATTACTTCACAAGGAAAGACATGTCTGCAGACAGTAACATTACTATGCTGATGATAAAACTGGGGTTGTCGTGAGGTCGAACTAGTTTTTTTTAGTAAAGCACTGAGTCATATCTCAATTATGTATTTTTTTTTTTCATTTTCTTCACAGCCATTTCAGTTCACGTTCACCATTAACTGTAATTTTTGAATCAGTAAGGTCCCGTTGTGTTTTGTTTCTCACAGCCCTGATGCAGGCACACACAAATAAACTCTTGTTATATCTTGCTTTCACTAAAACATACGCAAAAATATGTTTTTCTTTTAACGCTTCACTTGACAAAATAAAATAGATTCTCTTTTTTTACACACTTTGAAGTTTGCATAGGAGTTTGTAAATCAGTATCTAAATCAATATTGAAAAGCATTTATTTTTCCATATGTTATTTTGGCTTTTTTATTGTTGTGACTATTTGTGACTTGAGCACAAATACATTTAGTAACATGATAAGAAAATTTGAAATCATGTTACTGTTAGCACTGTTGCTTTACAGCAAGAAGGCCCCGGGTTCAAATGCACTCCTTTCTGTGTGGAGTTTGCATTTTCTCCTCATGTCTGCATGGGTGCAGGTACTACGGCTTCCTCCCACTGTCCAAACACACACGATTAGGTGATTGGTGACTGTAAATTGTCAGTAGGTGTGAATGTGAGTGCAAATGTTTGTCTACTTCTACCCTGTGATAGACTGCTGACCTGTCCAGGGTGTTCCCCGTCTATCGTCCAATGACAGCTGTGATAGGCTCCAGCAGTCCCTCAGCTCTTAGGTGGACAAGCAGTTAGGGGAATCACTGGATGGATCAATAGCGGGTTAAGTGACAGGTGGAAACCTCTAGCCTATATACAAAAAGAGGAAGCTGTCAAACTATCATCCAGTAACTGAATTTATTTGTGCACATTTTCAAATATTGTGTCTGACATTTCTTACTTACATGTACAACGCGTTACAGTTTTGTCTTGCTTACGAATTTATTGGAACAAAGTCATGTGCACAAACTGGCCCCGGCTGCAACCTTACATCTCACAATCTTCTCTTTTCGTGGAAGGGCAAATTAATGAAGCAACAGCGGTGGAATTACTTCAGGAGTAAGTGGAACCTTGTGGAGCTGGCTATAATCTTACTGAGCTGGAGCGCCGTGGGAGTGTTCATCAAGATGACACTGCTTGGAAACAGTGATATGACCTACTACCAAAACCACAAAGACCAGTGAGGCTCTGGCATGTTGTAAAGCTTATGCAATTTATGTAGTTGGTAAAAGGTGTCAAGCTAACACCTTCACATAGAAGCTGACAGAGGTGGGTAGAGCAGCTAAACATTGTACTCAAGTAAGAGTAGCAGTACTTAAAACAAAATAATATTACTCAAGTAGAAGTGAAAAGTAGTCATCCTAAAAATTACTCAGTATTTGGTAAAAAGACTGAATCAAAACATCTGATTTATTTTTTAGAAATGATGTAATCAGACAAACAAAAATATAAACTTTTATGCAAATTCTGATATTCCTGAATAATAAAATTTGTAAAAATAAATTGCATCTTTACAAAATAACAAATTAAAGCACAAGAAACAAAATTCACTGTGTCACAACATAAAGCTTTTGAAAACAATGCCTACAGTATGTATGTTTGATCTGCACCATTTCTCATTTCTCATTCTTGTCTACTACACTACATTTCAGAGAGAAATATTGTCCTGTTGTGAATCACTTGTTTTTAACTGATGAATAGCACCTCATCACGAGCAGATCCACATTTGGGCTTTCTGTACAGTGTAAAACTGCTAACAGAAACATGATAAATTTATTAGAGTCAGTAGTTCTATTGGAAAAGCCAGAACAATTAGAAAATGATAAGTGTGTATCAGTCAGTGATGGGTGATCAGTGAAGATTAGAAGAGAGGATAGTTCAGGCTGGATGAAATTAGACGATAAGAAAAACATCCTTTTAAAACAATGTGCTCCATGAATAATATGTGAGGTGTTCCTGGAGACAACAATCACTATGATAATAGAGGATATCATAACCTACAGTTGGGGATGTTACACTGTTGGCTGTAACTGATGAAGATAATAGACAGAGACCTGCGTAAAGAATCTGAGACAGAAACAGGAGGAAGGAAAATGTTTCTACTGTTTTTCTTAACTGCTACTGGTGAACCACAATGAATATTAATTCAGTATTAAGGTTTTTATAAGAATAATAAAAAAATAAAAAATGAAATGATGTTAGATTGATATAAAATTGCTGTAAATCAGACGAGTGAGTGTTTCCCCCTTTACAGAAACCTCTACCTCAGATCCATGACAGATCTGTGCCATTTGATCTAAAGCTGGTGAATACCACAGATTTGATTATTTATAGATTGATTATTTGATGCCTTGTTGTTTTGTGACCAAAAAAATAATCAGTCAAAGATGCAGAACATTTTCTTTCTTGTTTTTTTTACCCACAATTCATGTCAAAAACCCCAATATTTATCATGTAACCCTTGAAGGGGCTCATTTATGTTAAGTAGCTAAACTACTAAACTAAAAAAAGTAGTTAAAACATAACACATGAATACGTCTAATAATGTAAAAATAACATTTAATAACAAGTTTCATCTTGTTTTTTGATACTTTAAACATTGGGCTGATGATACTTGACCCGTTGTTACTGTTATCTGGTACTAAATATTTCTTCCACCACTGTTGATAGCTAACTTCTTTACTTTGTGTGCAGATTTGTCAGCTTTTATGGCACAGCCAACACAGACTCGCAGCTTCAGTATGTGATCGCCTTTGTGGTCCTGCTATCCGCTGTCAAACTGTGGCACCTTCTCAGATTACATCCCGACATGTATATGATCACAGCTACACTGCAGCGAGCCTGGAACGACATCTCCAGCTTCCTTGTTATTATTGTGGTCATGTTCTTAGCATATTCCACTGTGGTGAGTATCTTCATTTAACCAACACCTGCCCTATTTACAAATTTCAATCTTTCTAGTTCACATATCAGTTATTGAGTTTTTCTGTGTTACTGGAGTTTCGTGACTCGGGGGTTAAACTATATAATGTTGTTAAATGTTTTTTTAATGAAATGATTTTAATTTTACTGGAAGTAAAAAAAATGGTTTGTAACCTCAGAGATGCAGACCAATCACTTCCTGTGTGTGCTGGTTTTCGTAGAACAGTGATGATAGTGATGCAGTGGGAGGTTGCCCTTAATATATTCAGGAAATGTAACCTTCTAATTTAATCTATTACAGTGTATATTCCCTATGGTTAAAATCCAATAAATGTATAAATGGTATTAAACAGTAATGACTATCGGTCCATTAACTCCCAAATGATCAGTTTAATCAAAACTGAGAGCTTGATGGACAGAAATGATTTCTCGGCTGATAAAAATGATTGTACTCTTTCTAGAGCAACGTGATTTATGGCTGGAAATTGTTGTCTTATAAAACGTTAACGGACACCATCCTGACTCTTGTCGGCATGCAGATAGGCATTTTTAACTATGACGAGGTGAGTGTGATCTACTTGCTGAACAAATCTTTGCTAAATAAAATACTTAAATAAGACTGGGTACATGGATCTACTACTGAACCCCAAAATGTCTTAGTTCTCTTTTCTCATGTAGTCAGTTTTGAGCATTATAAAATTATATTGACCTCTCACAAATTTCACTTTATGCCAGGTCTTTGATGACACTCCCCTGCTTGGTGGATTACTCTTTGGTTCTTGTGTTGTATTCATGACGTTTGTGGTGCTTAATCTCCTCGTCTCAGTGATCCTTGTGGCGTTCAGCCACGAGCGCAAATATCACAAGGTAAGATTTATCACTGTGTTATAATAACACTGGGTGAATAATTGATTTAATAATGAAACTTGATTTAATACGGAAGAAAATATTTGATTTCTTGAAGTAATGCAAAAGTGACAGATAGGGCAACAGTTGTCTGGGGAAGTAACCTAGAACTAGATAACAACATATTGATATGATCTGGCATTAATTTATTATTTTGAATTTTAAATTCTAGTATAAAGTCTAAAACTATAGTGCAGTACTGTAATTTACAGTATATTACTTGCCTATGTGCAAAGTACGTGAAACAAAAGTATTTTATATAACAATTCACAATGCATAGTCACCGCATGACCATGGCAACCACAAAAACAGCAACATAAATGATTACAGAAGCTGAGTGTACAGATATCTCTGAGTTATTCATCTCTTCACCAGCTGAGGAAACATAGATCTATGAAGAGAAATCGAATATGTGCTGCATCAGCCTCTAACTCTGATTATTTTGTCTGGGGAAATAAACAATATTTACTATAATAATTAGCAAAAACATTCTGCATTTTTTTAGTCGATTGGTGTATATTTCATCTATTCTGAGCTACAACCTGGTCTCTTTAGCGTTATACTGTATAGTTTAAGTGGATGGCAGGGGCCTGTGTGCTCATCCTGAAACAACCACCTGAACCAGACACAAGGTCACAACAATATTCTCTGTGGGCAAGTGAGTTTTGCTTTGTCCTCCTATTATATCCGCTGCAGTTGCACGATGCGACTTAATCTCAGCTATTTTAAATTAGTTTACTTAAGCATTGAGCATATTGCCCATAACCAAATAGATGGCAGTCTGAAGTAACTTGGTTTGACAGCTCCTCCCCAGTTTTAGCATCTTGAAAACACATTTTCACAAACACTACTGTACACCTGCAAAATGTCACTCTAATGGATAAAACCCAGTTCCTTCATTCTCTGTGGTGTTCTTTGTGTGTCCCTCAGTTACTATGATTTCTAGGACTCTGTATTTAACATGGCCTCAAAGAGAACAAATATGTACAACTTGAGATCAAGGGTCAACAACACTTCTTTCACAACATATTCTTAATGGGTCAAGTGTGTTTCTCCACCCAAAAACTAATTTTGTCACCTCTCCTATTTTATCCAGCCTTCAGAGGACAAAGAGATCGTCTACCTGATGCTCAAGAAAATTTGCAGTCTTTTTGGGATTAGATATAAAGATACAAAAAACTCCCTGGGGCCCGATAGCAGCAGTGGCTTGATCCTCAACAACTGCAAAAATAGCGTTACTTCCTCAGTTGATGTAAACATTTTTCAGACATCTGACAACCCAACAAAACCCCAGGAGGCATAGCTTAATGTTGCCCTTTTTAATTTTGGTGCTTCTGAGGCTTTGTATGCACTAATATCAACAAGCTTTTTGGGTCGTTTTTACTATTCTTTGGTCAGAGAATGCTGTGCTACTTTGTGAATACGATGTGTTAGATAATTATCACATATACAATTAAACAGTGGTTCATTCATGTGAAATGATGTTCAGAGAATATTTTATTTATAGTCTTTTGCTCCCAATAACCTTACTCAATGTTTATAGGAAGAAGGCTGCACTCTTATATTTTATATACACATATATAACACATTTCACACACATGGCGTAAAACAAATTACAAAACAATTTACTTGAAAACATGTTTCAGCTTGTATAAGTCCAGGAAATATACATAAATAGGTTTATTTTAATGCATGCTACAGTGTCTCATGTTGTGTATTTGCTTCTCTGTGTGTATATTGTGTGTTTGGTTAATTAAAAACCCTAAATCCTTTATTTAATATGATTAGAATTTTTAATCTAACCAATTGTTTTAAGACCTAGCTAAGACGACTCAACAACAACAACAAAAGTATCAAACACAGTCACATTCATCTTGACTCAGTGAAAATAATACGATTTAATAATGTGTAATGTACTAGTGAACAGTTACTTTCTTGTTCCATTTATGGATCTTTTGGCGTCCGTTCCGTACTGTTTTATGAAACATGTTATGTTTTATCAGAGTATAATTATTTCTATCAGGGCATTGGTTAGGGGCATTCTCTAGACATTTGTGATGTGGGCAAGTTAGGCCATCACTGAGTTGTACAAGATTCAGATTTTAAACTGTCCAAAACAACCATTTAAAATTAAAATCACGAACAAAAAGCTCCTCATTAAAATTCAAATCAGCCAGTTGCTTCTTAAAAGACTCTCACTGCTTGCTGAAGGCAGTCTGTAGCAACCCACTGTGTTGCTGAGATAATATGACCCTTATGTAGCTCCAGCCTCAGGGCTAATAGTTCATATTGCCTACAGACCGTAACTGACATTTATATAGCAGTGCTGCTTCCCTTTCTGTGCTGATCTGTCCTGAATTAGGCCTAGACCAGATCTGGAAAACCATCAGGAATGCTTGACCGTTGAGACCAGGACCGTGATTTAGTTGAATATTTCCTGAGAGGAAGACATTTCCTTTTCATGAGCAGCTGTTACATGACTTTTAGATTGTAGACTATATGGACACAGAGAGACACACAAAATCCAGTGATAAAGGACTATTACATACACTGCTTCCCCAGGGGATGGGTTAAATGCAGAAGTCAAATTTCTTTTCTTTCAATAAAGTTAATTCTTCTTCTTAAGAAAAACACATAAGCATGTTGTGTCTGAAATGACACAACACAGTTTTTACCTGAATGTAATCAAGTGCTGTGAGTGCCTACATATACCAATGAAAAATGTTAGTAATGCTGTCTGTGAGATTTTGTACAACAAGACCTGTTATTTTCACAAAATGAAATACATTGGACTTTGCCAGAGGTGCAGGACAGCAGGATATGGAACAATCATGTAAGGATGTTATCTGGGTAAAGTTACAGGATTGCGTGTTAATTGGTGTTAAATGATGCTCGTATATTTTTATTGTGTGTTTATTTTGTATTTTATATTGTATTTGTATATTTTGTAGCCTGGTCCTTGATTGAGATTCATTGTGTTAAAGTTTAATTTCAACTTGTTCTCAAAGTATTGCATGAACTCTGTCTTTTACTTACACCCTCCACACTCCAACACTGAGATCTTGATGCTAAGAGCAAGATTTATAAAAAGAGACTTGCATGGAATCTTAAACTTCCTGTGTCTAGCTTATAATCTTTTATCTGCTCTCACACACACACTTTCTCATTACCACCTGTAGATACGCACCTCCTGTCTCTCACTCATTCACACACATCTGCTATCTGAATAATCATTGTATGGTTGACACTTTCAGTGTAATAAACTCCTATAATATGTCAATTCTGTGGCAAAGTTCCACAAGTGCGTCAATGTCATTGTTATTTACTTAGTTTCTCAACATACTGTTGCACCCATACTTTTGGAGATATACTGTCTCTCTTTCATATATGCTCTAGAGTCTAGAAAGAGGATAAGGCACTTAATAGACCATATTTTGTTCCTATGAGCATTAGCATGTAACCCAGGTTGTTTTCTGAAACTTTATATTACATAATGTCTGTAAACACCCCGTAAGCAGGTTAGATTGTGTGTGGTGTACCGCGCGCGCACACAGAAGCGTCTACTTCCTGCCTCCCTCAACTTCCGCAGACCACGCTACTCCGACAGGTGTGTGATCACACACCTCCGTTAAAAGTTACTAAAAAGTCACGTAAGACATTCTTGAGTGGATATTTGATGCGTTTCAGTTGATGAGAGCTGCCGGTGCCAGTGAGAGAAGTTAATGTGGAGCTGTAGTGAATTTGGAAAAGAAGAGAGAAACTCCGGCGGGCGTTTCTCTCAGTTAACTACTTAATTAGCATAATTGCTGGTTAGCAATAAGAATTTTATTCAGCAGGGTGAATTGTGTGTTTTGTCCCCTTGAACATACGTAAGAGTAAAAGCTGTCAGGATATACTGCAATGTTTTTGTGTTACATGAGGTGTTTATGTTGTTGCATTAAGCTAATTAGCCGCATGGCTCTGTCGGCTAATTGAAGTCCACAGGCTGAGTGACTGTGTACGTGTAGCAGCTACTGTGACTGGTAAAGAACATAAAACCTCTGTGTGTCAGAATCAGTCCTTCAGTCTTCTGTTGGAGCTGCATCGCGGATACAGATTTCTCATCTGGACGATGACCTCTGGATGTTAAATTACTAGGTGCTGGTTCGAACTAAATGAAAGGAAACTCACTGAAGGAGAATCTAATGTTTTATTTGTATTTTATTTTGTCTTTAAGAAGGGAAGTTTTCATTAAAGTACTGTTTAGGAGAAGGACGCAAACTCTATAACCTGCAATTCTAAAAAAAAGAAACTGAACATGACACATTTATAAATACATGTTAGGGCTGGGATATACCTTTATATCCTGGTATTTTTCTGTATAAAACGCTTCAAGTTCAATCCAAAGGGATTATATAAAATATATTATAAGAATGTTGTGACAACAGACAGTAATCTGAATCTATAACATGACTTTTTTTTTTCTTGTTGTCAAGTAATGACTGAAGTAAAGAAAGTTAATATTATGTACACTTAAAAAAATTTAATTAAAATTGCCTGATACTGAGGTAAACGGCTCGTTCAGACACTGTTTTTACGTCTTCTATATAATGTTCATTCTCATGTAAGACTCGCATATCTGACTTGACCATATGTCTGTGATCAGTCTGAAATGTTTCACATTAGTGAATCGCTCACTAAAAACCTTCCAGACATTCATGAACATTTCTGACAGCACCTGTCCTGTCAACTACTGATGAGTGGAGAATCTTTGTCGTGAACCGTGTATTTAGCAATGTTAGCGATGGCTTACTAGGTTAGCTAGTTAACCATTCTCTTTTTCTAAGACGAACCACAGGTAAACGGTGCAAACAGTGTTTTTGTCTTAATTTTAGTTTGGACCAGAACTCTTTGATTGTGGTGAACCTCAGGTGCTCAACCCAGGTTCAGCAGTATAGATTCCAGGTTAACGCAGAAGTCTGCTAAGGTCTACAAGCAGACAAAGGCATTTTAACAGGAATACATTTTCACATTTATGATTCACCCAGGCTGAAGCTTAAAGAAAATTTCTCACTCTTTAATATTTGTTGTGATTGTGTAGGATAAACAGGAACACTGTGACAGCTGCTGAGAGTGCCCCATGAGTGCACCACTGAGTATGCTGAAATCATCAGCATACTCAGTGGAAGTCTTCTGTACAATAATGCGTCCGGTCTCATTTCACAAGGTCTGATAAATATTTTGCCCACTTTTCTCTACCAATAAATATTGCTATACACTTCCCAGGCAATTATAATTTTAAACCATTAATTTGCTTAGTCAGTGTAGTTGTTGACTAGACCTTTGAAGACCACAACCTGCTTGTATGAGTGCTGCTCAGAAGAAATGCACACATTTATTCAGTACAAAACAGTTTGAGCACCTTGGGCCTTTACTTGGCACTGAGATAATGCATTGCAGTTGGCATGGAAACAATGCTGAGGTAATGAGTGTTTTTTATGTCTTTGAAAACCCAACATAAAAGCATGCCTTGAGTCAAAGTGTAGGGGGTGATGTTTCAAGTAACGGGATTAAAGATAATAAAAATCTAAGCTACAAAATAATAGAAGCTGTTAACAGTGATGACTTTATTAACCTGCTTAATGATTTTAAGCTCTACAAATGAAATTGTATTTACCTCCATTGTACTGAGAAGGCAGAAGTCTCTAAATAACATAAAAAATAAAGCCAAGTGATAATAAGTTGATCTCCAATGACTTGCAGTGAGGCTAAATCAAGAAAAATATTTTAAAATTCAACAATTAACAATATAAACAATCACAATAGTAAACATGTCAGTGCTTTTTTGTAATGCAGTCTTATATCAGTCTAAATACCACAGGACAATTATGAATGTATTCATCAAGCAACTGAAGAAAAAAAATGTCAAAAATACTTTGTTGACGAGCTTCTCCAACCTGTGATTCCACCAACACAATGGGAGTATTTTCTGTGGTTGAAATAAGCAAATTTAAAGTCAAAACTATACAGGACTGTTTGATCATATTGTCGTGCATGCCTTTATTTTGAAATCCCACTTTTGGATCAAGTTGCTGTGTTGAGACGATTTATCTCTTGCTCCTCTCTACTCTTTAAGTGATGGTAGAAATTAGACTTTCTGAACTGCTTTGGAAAATGGTTCATTAAAAATGTGTAACACGTCTCTGTCGGTGACATCTGCTGGACAAATGCATGTAAATTATTTAAACTCAAATTGTGATGCTGTGATTTGGAAGATGTGTGTTACATTTTATATTTATAAATTTTTATTGACCACTCAGGAAAAATGTTATGTGTGAATCTTATTAGCATTCATGTCAGTTTAACAGTATAATTTTCTAAATGTGAATAACAAACTAAATGTTTTATTGTATTTGACACATTTACAAATATAATAATGTTTACCATTGATATTAAAATAACTACATAGACTAAATGTATAAAACAGACCTATATTCTGTGAGTGTGAGTGCAAGTGATTGGGGCTGTTAATCAAATGACAATGTTCTCAGAAGTTTTGCTTTAGTTTTAGGTTTCAAACCAGTTTTTTGTGTTATTTTCTGGTCATGATGATTGTGTTGATTTTAACTTTACATATTTACATTTATCATGACATTTATTGTCATGTATAAGCAATTTGAAAGGCCTAGTTTATGAGAAGCCTGTGTGTTCAGTTTTCTCATGAAATAAAATAGACAGAAATATTAATAAAAAAAAATCCAACATCTATTTTGCAGATACTAGTGAGCTAGTTGCTGTTATTGTTGTTAGACTCCCTGACCATTATTCATATTGGCTGGCTAGACTACTCTAGAAAGAATCCCATCAGCCCCTGTGGTCACTAAGGTCTCTGTGCAGCATTAAAGAATGAAATGTGCCATCTTGTGCCACCTTTCTTTTGTTATGTCTTCTTGCCCCTCACTCCCTCCATGCCCCTCAATGCTATCTCTGCCTCTGTCACATGCCACAAACACATCATTCACCACTTATATTCCCTTTTCTTTCTGTCATCCAGTGTGTGCTCATGCAAACTGAGGAAACATCATACAAATTATCTGGAGAGGTTCGAAATAGCTTTGTGAAATAAACGACAATCAAGCTTCCTGCTTGCTGCTATGGCTCTGAAATTGTTGTTCTGAACTCAGTGTGAAGTCTGTTATGGTCTCTGATTTTCATGTCAATCAATACAGAGACACAAATGATGACGGAGGAAGAAAAGACCAAAAGATTGCATTATTGGATTCTATAACAGATTTGATTTTGTCTTTTCCACAGAGGGGCATTTTTTTGTTCAGCATTTGTTCTTATATATCAGTCTTGAGCACCCACTACATTAAAAATGTCACAGCCAATTTGTGCTCATGTATATATATATAATGTTTCTTCTCTACATCATGCTTTCCTTTACTTTCATATGTCCACAAGACCTTTTTCCAGAACTGTGCTCTTGTCAGTGCTTCATAGCAACCTGTAAACTGATTTCTGTGACTAATCAGGAATTAGTATTTTGCATTGCTATCTCTGTGTTTCTGTTCATACAGTCTTCTGAAACAACGGCCATTGACAAACTCACACTTGATCTCTGAAGAGTGTCTCTGATGTGTCAGGCATTTGGGATTTTTTTATTTACTAGAGACAGATTTTTGTCTTCAGCTGTGGAGATCTTCCTTGGCCCCGTCAGACCCTTTGTAATCATCAAGCTCAACTGTGCTCTAATTCTTGTTAATCTTGTTCCAAACATTTGGTTGTTAAGTTTAGCTCTGTCACCAGAAAGGGCTATTCACAATGCTATATTTCTATATTGTGAGTTTTGTCACAATTGAATTTTATATCATTATTAATTGATTTTAATTTTAGTTTCGGTGGGAAAACAATCCCAGGTTGAATGTAGTGATTTAGCAGGAGATCATTGGTCTGAGTAACGTGTGTAATAGAAGCTTCACCCTCCAAGAGTGTGAAGTGCAGCACAGATGAGGGGTGAAAGTGTGGTTTCTTCTTGTGGGATTGCCACTTTTAAACAGTTTTGGTAGTGAAAACTTTATCTAACAATGGTTAAATTTACTCTGTGTAGTGATACACTTGTGGGTGGACTGGATCTCTTGTTGGTGAGTTTCAGAAAAAGAAATTGCTTAGTTACAAGATTATGGTGCTATTACGGGACCATTATGTTTGTCAATTTGAAAAACAAAACTGTAACTGAAAAACAAAATTGTAAATGAAAAGCAAAACTTTGAAACTGAAAGTTACTGCACTGCTGCTGAATCCTGAAAAACACAGTAACAAAACTAAGGTTTTTCAATTTAAATATTTTTTTAAGTATACAATTTATTTATTTTTTCTTTGAATGAATATTTTTTTAAAAATGTTTTCAGATTCAGATTTTATTTTTTTTACAGTTTCAGATCTTAATTTTTCAGTTTCACATCTGTCCTGCATTTCCATACATGCAAGTTGTGCCACTGAGGTAGACCAGTTTCTAATGGCATATTTGAGATTTTGTCTTGTTGTAGTTTAAAGCATTTCAAAGTTAACTGAGGTGAGTAAGCGCGATTTGAGGTTTCAAAGCTGAGCCTATGTATTCTCACATTTGAACAGTACAATTTCAGTGAAATTAATTATTATACAAAATCTTACATTTATTAAAAACAAAAAAAATTAAAATTGAATACCTATCTAACAAACAGATGTCCAGATAACTGGGTCCAGCTCTAGTGGAAATTAATTTAACTTATCCAAGTTAAAAGGTGTGAGTTAAAAAGTGTTAAATGATTGTTTAGGCCTTCTGTCTGCTCACATATTAAGCACTACATGGACAGTCACCGGTTTATTTTACTGAACTCTTGGAAACCTATACGATCAGAAGGTCTTTGAGGTCCTGTGACCGGGGTTTACTGACTGTGCCACACACGAGACTGAACTGAACTGAGACTTTGGAACTTCTGCAGAGTTTGAGAGAAATAAAAATCGTTTTTGAGTATCATTTTGACTGTGTTTTACAGATCAGTTTGGGTTTTTTTTTTTTTTTTTTTTTTGCTGTGTTGGATCAATAAAGGCTGGTGCCACTGTACCAGGATGCACTGTGAAGATTATTGAAGTTGAAGAGATTTTCAACTGCCTTGGATGAACTGTAAACTACATTAACTCGCCTCTGCGATGGAACAAATTTGCACTTAACTGGGCATCTGTGCACACCTCAAGGAGCATAAGGGACTGTAAGACTGAACTCTAACACTAATCGATGTGTGTAATACAATAATAACATTACTTTTATGAAGTGAATAAAAGTAGTGTAGTCAGTGACGCAAGTACTGGTCCTTGATTTTAATGTTTTTTGCCTTTTTATACTGCAAAGGAACTTGATCTATTGCAGCAGTGGCACGACAATAAAAAGTGGTTATTTATGGTTACTTTTTTTAGTGTGATGCACAATATATTGTACCTTCTTCTCTGGTCAGATTTATTTATTTATAGTGAAGAAAGGTGACAGCTTTCCTTTGTCTTTAGTGGTGTAAATAACTGAACCTTACACTCATTGACTATTTAGATCCTAAAGACAGGTTATGATGTTATAGACATTCACAATGGAGTGATGCTGTGTATGCATTTTCTGTTTCTGGTCATTTTGACCACACTTGAATCAGTACTGTACTTGTAAAGGCTCAGGGAAAATGTGACTTTCTCAGGAAAGGAAACCAGCCTTATAATTTCATTAAAGTCAGGTTGATGTGATGATTTCCTGATCAGCTACAGGCTAAAGTATGTTCTGACATCCAAGTGACAGCTCAGCACAGTAAATGCAGCACAAATCAGTCACAGAGAGAGAGTGTATTCTTAAACGATTTGTGGATTTGTGTACCTCTAGTGCTTGTTTTTCCAGCTGAGAGAGGAAAAAATAACAACCCACTTCCTCCGTTGTAGTCTGATGACATCTGTGTGAATTATTTATTTTTTGGTACAGTGTGTTCAGAATGTTCAACACATCTTATATGCATAAAAAAGTGCTGTATCTTCAGTGCAACTGTCGAATTAATAATCACTTATTCCAATAACAAAACACTACAGTAGAGCGCATTACACTGCAGAGGCATCAATGATCAAACACATGAATTAATTTTCTTAAAACCTCAATGACATTGGCAATAGTGAGTCTTTTTCTTTTGTTTGTTTGTTTGTTTGTTTTCACACAACTGATACAAAAACACTTTTGCAAAGTATAGTTTCCAATGTGAGTGAGTCTGAGAGGGATCGTGCAATAATTGATATTGTGGCTTTACCTGTGTCTAGAGATCTAAAATCAAACCTTACAATTTTTTTCAATCTCAACTGCATTAGTGAAAATACTTTTTTGCTGAGCATATTGTAAAATGCATTGTCTTTTAATGTATACCTATCTTTTAATTTAGCAAAACCTATTAGAAACAAACTAATTAAAGACTTGTTTTTGCCTGCTGCTTCAAGGAGGGGAATATTCCATATTGGGCATCAGTGGTAGACTGGCAACTAAAAGCAGAATGCACTGTCAAGCGGGACCTATTTTGACACATCAAATTAAAAATGTCACCGGTTTGTCCATTAACTAAACATTAATTATTAAATCACACTCTACTAATTTTCATAGAGCTTCTGTATGTTAAATTATGTACCTTGTTTTCCTTCCTATATTTGTTTAAAGACAGCAAAAATCTAAATCACTATTCCAACATTATATTAGTCTCAGTATTAAAATAATTACAATGTATTCTTTACAGTCATAATGTCATGTTATAGGGATAAATGGTAACATTAAAACTAAGGCGATATGGGGGGAAAAAAAGTCATATGGCGATTATTGAGAACAGTATTGCGATATTGCGTGATAAATAAAAGTGAACCATACAAACTACTTATTACAACTTAAGGTGCTTTCAAAATTCAATATCGTACAAAAGTAAATAACCACGAATTACTGCAGATGTTTTTTCCCAATACTGCAGTTTAATGAAAATAAATAATAACTTTTAAACTTTTTCTTTTAAACAAAAAAGTTTGTCAAAAACAGGTTGATTTTAAGGAAGACATCAAACACACTTGTTCCAGTAACTTTTGAAAAAGCAAATGCTGAATATAAATGGAAAATCTTAGGTTTTTCACTCTCTCAAACTTATTGAAAATGACCAACTTTTGCTAAGATATCTCATAGAAATGTTTCATGTATTTCAAATGCGGGCGGCTGTGGCTCATGAGGTGGAGCAGTCGCCTGCCATTCAGAAGATCGGTAGTTAGCTCCCCGGCACCTCCAGTCATATGTCGAAGTGTCCTTGGGCAAGACACTGTACCCCAACTTGCCCCCGGTGTGTCAGGTCAGCTGCATAGCAGCTCTGCCATCGGTGTGTGCTTGTGTGTGTAAATGGGTGAATGAGAAGCAGTGTAAAGCACTTTGAGTAGCAGTCTAGGTAGAAAAGTGCTATATAAGTGCAGACCATTTACCATTTATTCACAGATTATTTGCCAAAAAAAACAAGCATATCCACCTTGTGTGGTTTCAGAGAGGAGTGATGACTGGACACTACATTACCACCAGTGCTAAAACCTCTCTCTGATGCAGAGCTGCTTGCTTGTATTCACAGATATTTTTGTGCTAGTTTGCACAGCCTTGAGAAGATTATTTTGTGGAACTTCCACCATTTCAATGGATCTTCTTAATGGTCTATAGATGGCGTGTAAATATAAGCATTCAGTTCAGCAACCACTGCTTTAAACAATGACATGGGATCAAATGTTGTTGACGGTGATGATATTGTGTGTGAGTTTTTTTCTTGGCTTTAGCTGAAGATGGGTTTTCCACGTCATTCAGGTTATCTTTCTTCATTGCATCAGTCCTTTGTGCTGCAGGCTGCTGCTGGAGAATCTCCTGAAACAAAAAATCTTGTAGAAAATAGTTATTATAAGTTATTAGAAGCTTAGTAAACTCAGTGGTTTCACTCCCTATCAAGCATGATTTTACCCATTCTTTTTAGGTTTGGGTTTCTTGTGCGGAGATGTATTGTGTTCAGAACCTTGAAGTTAGGAAGGTGGTCATGTTCAGCAGGTCTTGTGTTCCTTTATATTTCTGGTTGAGGTAGTTTAGAATGTTTTATTTCAGTGAATTGGTCAGATCAGTGTCCTCTTCCTCTTCAGCCAATACAAAAGATGCAGCAGATGCAGTGCAGGCTTCACACACGTTATGCTCATATAAATTTCACCGGTAAGAGGATGGAAGAAGTGGCCCTCAATCTTTCTGCATGTTCCAGTAGACCTGCTGATGCATTGTGCATCATCTTTAGATGCAGATAAGAATGGAAGATAAAGCATTTAGTTACTACAGTGAGATTGGCAAACATTTTATATTAACACTGATAAAACACTACAAAAAATTACAGTAAAGATCCAGTTACAGTGACATACATTATGTCATGTCAGATGTGTTGTTTATCTTTAACAAAGTGTTTTTCCTTCTAATTAGCTCCAAATGCAATAGGTCTCTCCTGCTATCTTATCTGGCACACAAATAGCTTTCTATCCTAAACTTATTTTATTCTTAGACTGCACTCAGCTACCATTAACCATAGGTCTGTGAAGATTCTCAGTCATCCAGGTAAAGTTGTCTGAAGATTGAGTCATGGCAACTGGACTTCTTTCTTCC
>JAUYWH010000013.1:21558301-21580023 GCA_034779795.1 Ctenopoma multispine
TAGATAGATAGATAGATAGATAGATAGATAGATAGATAGATAGATAGATAGATAGATAGATAGATAGATAGATATTTGTTATTTTCCATGGCTCTTTCATGTGTTTTTTTTCTGCAGATATGCTCTAATTATTGTGCAGAGATCAGAGACTGTAAACAAGACCACCTCCTCAGTGCATTCAGTTTAGCAACCTCTCTGTCATTTGCACAGTTTAGTTGAATAGGAATGATTTTTCTTTAAGACAGTTTCCACAAAGTAACTCTTTCACACTAACTCTTTAACCCTTCAGTATTGTGTTCATTAAGTTGTACCTAACCACTTGTTTAGCGGCATTTTCTCTCATATCCCAGCATGCAATCAAAGTAACACCTAATAATGCCAAACAACTAAGAATCCAAACAATAGCCACTAAATTGTTTAACTTAATAGCCTTCAAATGGGAGTTTATGAACTGGGTTGCACTTGTAAACAATTGCTTCAGTAGCATATGTTATGTTAAACAATGTAAGGAATGCAATAACTCAAAGGTAGTAGCACAGGGCATTTTTAAGACATTACACCACAGCCACCTCAGTTCCTTCAACAACAACAACAACATACAGCTGAAGTAACCTATAATGTGCCTCCAGAAATAGAATACAAATGCTTCCCGAGGTACCAACTTACAGGAAAAAAATGTAATAATATTTGTAACAATTGTCTTAATTATGGGTAAATTCACATGATGTTCATGTCACTCAGATGTATGTACTGGAATTATCTGTTATTGCTCAACTGTATAATGCAGTGAATATAAAGAGGTCCCCATGTTTCAATCAACAAAAAACATGAAGGCTATATGTTGAACTGTATAGACATTGTGTTGAAGTGGCTTTTCGATGAAGATAATGACATACTGTCTTCCATATGATACCTTTGAGATACACTGAACTGACACATATGGTGAAAAACAAATTTAAAAACATGACGTTGCATTTGTAGCAGGGGTTTACCTTTTTAGTTGATTGTGCTATAGTACTAGTCACTAGTTTGCTCAGCCACATCCCATTTTGGTTGCTGATATTGCTCAGGTGCAGTCTCAGCTGTGACCTTGATTTTACTATAGGTTGCGAGGTAGATCAAGGTTTGTGCAATCAAAATATATGAAACTGTATTATTTATGTTTTACTTATGTTTTCTAAGTTGGTATTATAATATATATATTTTTATACAGATTGGAATGAATTAATGAATCAATCTTGGTGTAGTAAAAATTAAGGTACTTTTGTATTAGCCAGTAGGAAAAAAATAGTAGTAGATTAAACCATTGCCTGAAGACATTTTATGTTTTATTAATGTTTCCTGTTGCGTAAATGTTACGAAAGCCAGAACTGAACTTTACCATAAATGGGTAAAACATGCATGACAAAAACAAGTGTCTCTGTTATCTTTATGTGAAAAACTAATCTTGATTCAAACACAATTAGGTGATTTATGATATCATTGTTTGCAATATAAGTGAATAACAAGACTGATAAACAGATCATTTTATTGCTCTATTTTGTTCCTGTCTAAAAATATTTGACAGTTACTTTATAGCAGGTTCAAATATTGTCGAAATTAAATTTGATTGGATTTTGAGGTTTTTCTTTAACACACCAAATCATCTTCTTTACTATATTCATGTTTCTGGTACCACTTTTCCATCCTGAACTGTTTAGCTGTACTTCAGGTGTTTGGAGTTGTTAGGAGCTGTGGAGTTACTTTGAAGCTAACTTAAACATGTATAAAGCAGAATATGACCAATCTTTGAATTTGCAGAATCCATGGAGAGAGGGACATTATGGTATTAGCAGACTAGCTGGTGTAAAGTTTATATAAATGTCATGTTAGAATCTGAGAAGTAGGTAACATTGTTCATTTGTGTTTACCCTCGACTATACATTGCTGTTAAGTATTTTAAGTATACTACTTCTTCTGGATGAAAATGTCCACCCCTTCCCCCATCTTAAACCTTTTGCATTTGCTCGCTTTCATCTAACACAAGAAGCACATTTAATGGATGTTAATGGTGCTGGGTCACCTACTGTAACTAGCTAAAGCAAGAAACATAATTAGGGTAATGGTGAAGCTGAGCAGAACATGATTTACTCAAAGCCTTACTTAATTTCTTCTTTTCTATAACTCACTTATATAACTCCTAATTTACTATAACTCATTCATGATTTTAGTTTTATCATAGCTGCAGGGGCAGTGTTTTAGAAAGCCAAATAATATATGTGGGATCACAAAATTCATTCCAAACACTCTGTCATGGTCATCTCACCATTTCATAGCTTTTCTTAGTTTAACCATCAGCTCTCTGCTATAATGGACTGTTCATCCATGTTGTTTGCCACTTTCTGCCTGAGGCTCCATATTCACAGCACAATATATCACAGTAAGCCCACAGCTCAGACTGAAATTCCAGTTATCAAAAGGTAACTGAAATTGTTGTATAAAACCATGAAAATAGGCGGAATTGTTGATCTATTTGTACAATGGAAAGTCTAAATTGAAATATGTTGGTATTGGAAATTGAAAGGGTTGAGTTATGTTTCTATGTGCCAGGCTTAATATTAGGGGTCAAGAGTCATCACACCGCTGGAGGATACCGTCATTCCTATGTGGATGCAGTTTATGTTTCATCATATTTAAAAAACTGTAAGTACAAGTTTTCACATATCATTTGAACATCCCATTGCTTAGTATGGACACAACAATAACAATAGTGAGTCATGCAGCATGTTGTATCACATCATTTTGAAGAAGTGCAGAATAGTATTGGTGCAGTAATTAGTGTATATGCTGAAGCACAGCTCACAGGGACACAGCTAATGGATCTTATTTTTGATATGGATGCTATTAAGCCTGAAACCATGAATAATTATTAACTGATAAGTATGTATTTCTTGAGAGCCCATCACACACAGTAATATTGTAAATTCACATACTGTGAGGGGAAAAAAATTAATGTGCATACATAGTCTACCAGGAGATGGTCACTGTCTACTGATATAAACACAGATGCAGTACAGATTTGTTTAGCTTTGATGTTCGCTTCATCATTCAGAAAGTGAAGCCCGATGGCTAGAGAAACCCAGTTACAGGGAAAACATCTTATATGGTAACTCATCTAGACTTAATGTGAACAAAAAAAAAACAGGATTAATCACAGGCTTCACATATCAAATCCTCTACTGGCTAATGGGTCACCACTGTGCTGAGCTGTGATTCATTTGTGTGAATGCCTAACAAGGATCTTATTTACAGTCTGTCATTGTGTGGGTGCATTGCTTTTTTCCCATTGCTGAGCTGCAATTAAACAAGCCTGGGTAACAAACTGCAAGGGATGAGTATGTATTTCAAATGAACTGGATAGCAAAAAAAAAAAAGGGGGGGGGTATGGTAATTACATACAGTCTATCTATAGGTAATCTATAGGTAGTTGTAAGTGTACTGTTTTCCAGATCTCCTGACACACATCTCTGCACATAATGTTGCGCTTGTCAGTTATTTATATCAAACATACAACCTGGCCACTCAGACATTCATTATGTTGTGATATGTCTAATACAGAGCAGACATAAAGAGAACGGCAGTACAGTCATAATTACAGGCCAAATGATACATTTCACCCTGTGGCTTCACTTGGAAGCATTTACTTCTGTTTGTGAAACTCTTTTTGTTTGAGAGAAAGAGAGTTAAACAATATAAAATTCTATTAACATCCTCAAGCAAAAACACTTTTCAGCTGTGGCAGTTAAAGCCAAAGCAAAGGTTCTTAATAATATTTTCTACATTGCATAAGAATAATTTAAGAGCATTGATGCTTTCAGTAATGTTCCTAAAATATTGATTATTTGACTCATAGTGTATGGTGTATAGATATATAGGTGATTTAAATCATGACCAGTTTCTCTGTTTCATCTGCTCACAGTGCTTGAGGTGTACTACATAACAAATGTTCCTCAATAAGGCCTAACTATTACCATATTGAGTACATGTAGACTGAATGTCAGATTGTGGAGAGTCCGCTACAGACTTGACAGGTTATTACAGAATGTGGTGGGTGTTAAAACATACTTTATTTATTTATTATCATGACAATTTCCTCATGATGTTTGACCTGATTAATGACAGATGTCTGAAAAGAGACAGCCGTTACTTTCCATTTCTACGTTGGTGGTTAGCTATAATGTTGATGTTATGTATGCTTTACAATAACAGGGATACGTAGTTCTCCATTTCATGTTTTCCCATTTATCGTGTTGCAGCTCTATTCGTATTAACATTACAATCAATTCGTATTCAAATCTAAAACGGATTCAAATTACAATCATCTCTAAATATTACTCATGACAACATAATCAGGGTAATTCAATGCTCATTCATAATCACATTCAGGGTTGTCCATATTAATATATAATGTCACAAAAACACTTTCATAATAGTTTCATAACCAGAGGCCTTACAGTCCAATCAGATATAATTATCCTATGGAGGTATTTCCATTTCCGAACACTAAAAGCAGTTCTTCCTAAACATACATGAAAATAACACTTTGTGTTCCTTTGACGCTGATTGTAAAGTAATTATACACGTAGTGACGTATTGCATTTGCTGTACTCTTGGGTAGCCTTAACTCATGCTTGGGTCGTGAAAGTCCACATGCAACCCAAAAGTCTGTTTTTGCGCAGATTGTCTTCACTACTGACTGGACCTGACTGCACATGTGCCAGACAGGTAAAGCAGACATGTTGAAGGTACTTACTAATATTTGATGCTGTTCCTGTTATGCAGAGATTTTCTTTCTTTTATATGTTTGTGCATAAAACAATCAAAGAAGCTCTTCTTCTCACTGTCACATCATGTTTTGTAGTGTGCATGCGTGTATATATAATATAAATAGAAGCATGTGCATATCTGCATATATGCATCCATCTAATTAAAAGCAGAAAGCATGAATTGACTGTTCGTGCACTTCATTGCATTTGCTCAACAGTGGCAGCACCTCAGTGGGGAATTTATTGCATGTGTGGTCGTTGTTCCTGCCCAATCTCTGAGTCCACCTGTGGTGAGCAAACATTAGCCAAAGGAGTAACAACAAAAGTAGCCAGTTCACACATTAAGCTACATTTAGAATAGTCTAGATGTTTAGGGAAATTGTTAAAAAAAAAGCTATTTGTCTATTAGTTACATCCTATCAATTTGAAGTCTAATATCAAAAAACAGCTAAACAAATTGTTAGCTAGAAACATTTATTAGCAGTTTAATAGAAAATGGGAAGGAGAATAGATGAGGAGAAAGGGAAAGAAAAAGGCACAAATATCACAGAGAAAAACAGCCAAATGCATTTAGCACAAAGACAAACAAGATTATAACTATTAATTTCAAATGTAAAGCTTCTCCTGGAGCAGAAGCAGCACACATAACAATAAAGATTCTATTTTTAAGCACTACACCTACTTCACTGACAAACGCACATGCACAACGCAGACAAAAACAACCCTTGAGCAGATACCAAATGTAGCCCTTCACAGTCAGCACAATAGTTGATTGTCAAAAATAGAAAAATCAAGAATTTAATGCTGTTGTAAATTACAACTTGTAATGTGACATTTGATCCACCATATAAACCAAAAGTGCTACTGACTGTGACAGTTGTAATGGCCTTGTTCACAAGTGGTAAAGAAAGCAAGTGACCCCACAGATGTCAGCAGTTTTAGGTAACAAAGGTTCTCTGAGCACACATGTACTGTACACCAGTGTTTCTCTAAAAAAATTGCAATATCTTCATTTCAGTTCAGTTTTACAGTCACAATAGTAATTCTGGATATAATCCATTTAGTTCCACTGACAGCTTTATGTCGCCGGGTTTCTCTTTAAAAAATGGTTGGTTCTTCACAAATAAGGCTGATTATACAAGCAAACACTTACTAGTTCACAGTGACACTGAATCTGTCCATAAAAAAGATTAATCATTCATAAAGTTTCCACAGTATTCTTCAGCTATCATGCTGCTGGTATCTTTTTTTTTTCTTTTTTAAAGAAACAAATATGTTTTAAATATTTCTGTGTGCTTTTTCCTACTGTGGCTTGTCATTGCCCTCAGGTGTGGTAGCCATGTTATATACTTACTGGAAATGTTGAAAGTAATTCCCATAAAGATCATCACAGCTACACAGTATATGCAAGTGAATATTTTCAAACCTCCTGTTCTGCCTCCAGCGGATGCTGGACAGTAGAGGGCACTGTGGTGTTACCCTCCCTGAGAAAATCTTTTTCTTAAAGTGGCTCAATACATTTTTCTAGTTATTAAAGTGAAACTTTGCGTTGCTGTTGTTTGCCTTTGGTTCCCTCTTCATAGTGTGAATTATGTGACACTGTAATGGGTTGGCATTACTATGTCTTTTGACATTAGATGACTGCTACAGTGTTTCCTCCTCGTCCTCAGCTGCTGCACTCGCACTTAGAACAGGCAGATTTTCCTTCAGTGAGATATCATCCACCCGCTTAGGACCACTGTCCTCAGGTTCTTCGGGTATGAAGGGGTCTGAGTTACTGATCACGTATCCTGGGAGGGTGGTGTGCATGCTGATCACCGAGGGACCTGTGCTACGATAGACACGGCTTGAAACGAGTGTGGTAGAGCGTGTGGAGGGTCCACCCCCAGCCAGATGGGACTGGCTACTGGTGCTGTTGTTGTTGAGGCCGACAACAACAGAGCCATAACGGTAGCGCCCACAGACCACTGGGCTCTCCCACTCAAAGGACAGGTTCCAGCGTGTCCATGTTTTCTTTATCTCCGTCTGGACCTGTGGGGATAGGAACAACAAAGTATCAGCAGCCCATGCCAAGAAAATCAAGCTAAAGTTACATTAACTGTCATTGGTTGATTGCCTGCGGAGACACTTTCCTTCCACAGTAGTTAGGTCCAAAAAAATACATTTCAAACATTTGTAGAATTTCCCCAATCTGTATCATTCAGGCATTAGAGTAACACAGCCTACTCAAGAGAAACACTCCTGCTACACTGCTGTGAAAAAGTATTTGCCCCCTTCCTGATTTTTTTTTTTTTTTAGAAAATCATTTAAAAACTGCTTTCTGTATTTATTTGGGTTTGCCCCTTTAAAGAGCGTAAGTTGTGGGTAACTGTTATAAAGACATAACCAATAGTAAGAAGGGTAGGCACAGACAATGGCATTCCTCTCTCTACATATTTTGAACAATGCAGTACTTCTAATTCCAAAACATGACCTACTTAAGTATTATATAGGAGCTGATTCAGCTATGTGACAGTATGGCAGTGAATTACAGCCATTATACTGGTATGCTGCCTGGCACTACCTGCAACTTATTTAAAATGCAGCAGCAAGACGCCTGACTGGTAACATAAAGAAAGAGTGCTGTTCTCTCTTTATTGTATACATTATAGACACGACTTTACAGTTAGTTTTGAATTCATTGCATGGCTTTGCAAAAGATTATATCTCTGATGTCCTGATCCTGCTTTCTACGTTCAGACCCCTCAGATCCTCTGACCCGCTATTGCTCTGTGTTCCACGCATGCAGTCAAAATCAAGTTTGAATTGTTTGAATTGAAGTCCATCTGAAAGGCCTTGAAGGATGAAAGGAGTGCTCCGAGGGATACAGTGAGGATCACAAAAGGAGCAGGAGTAAAGCCAGAGGTTTTTGTGAAGATAAAACTGTCAGAAATAGCATTTCTGGTTGAAGACCAGAGAATGTTGAGCACAAATGTTCCAAAAAGTAGGGAAGACAAAAAGGGAAGAATAACTATTGTCATATTTCGCTTTGCTTGCTCTAAGGTGTAGTTAAAATGTTACCTCTTATTGTACAGAAGCTTTTTGCCAGCAGAGAATATTCAGCGTTTTTCGACCATACGAGAATCAACATCTTAAATGTTGGAGGGTAAGTTAGGATATATCCTGTGCTCACATAACGTATGTAAAGACTGAAAAATCTGTGATGTATCCATGTTAATGTTGATGTATATTTTTGCCCAGAGCTCAGCAATAAGTAAGTTTGAAAAGAATAGATCGTCATGTAAGATGTTTATCAGCGTGATGAATGCCATTTATATCTATTAACTATTCTGAACTATTTACTCACCTCTCCATTACAGTAGCAGTAAATAATAGACACAAAGAAGCCCTGAAAAAAAAGAATGATATATAGGTTATATGGTTCAATAACAGTGGAAATCAAGTCAAGTGAGAACAAACATACAGCAGGTAATAGGATGATCACAGTCATTTATCAAATGTCATTCTTATCTGAGCACAATGCCAACATTATCTATTATCAGAAAGTGACGTAACTGTGTCACCAGCTGTCACACGGTTGCTTATAATAGGTCTTGTAAAAACAAGAGAGAGACAGAAATAGTAATCTTTTTAGCCTCCTCTGTTCTGACATATTTCACCCCATGTTCTTGCTTCCAGCTAAGATAAGAAGTTGAAGACAGTGTCATTGTGAAAGCGACAAATTATGGGAAGGTGTGTGCCTGTTTGAGTGTTTTTGTGAGGTATATGTGAGTTCCTAAGTCAACACAATATACTCTGCGAAATAGAACAGCATCCAGAAAAGTACATCCTAGCAGCTGTCCAGTAAAACAATGTATTTATCAAAGAAGCAGCAGCAACACCTATAACTTCTACATTGTAGTCCAATCACTAGTTAAGACTCCAAATGTTTTGGTTTTTTTTTTATTTAAATCAGATTTAACTTGGTGTAAATCACTTGTTTCAGCCTGATCATTGTCAATTTGCATTATTGTCACATAATTATTAGCATATTGTAATCGGCTTCCCAAATCATATAAAGTTTTATTTGCAAAATGTTACCAAAGAGTTAAAAGAATTTTACACTGCTGAGCTTTAGGCCCTGCTGTTAGTAATCAGCAGACAAAATTATGACAAATTTAGTATTATTAGAGGGGATAAAATAAAAAAAATAAATAAATACTACTTAAAATTGCCAGAAATGTAATTAGAGCAGTGCATACTGTGGCACACACAATAAAAATGTTTTATTTTAATATCAGACGTGGTCAAACTGAGCCTATTATTGCAGTGATATTAGATTAAATGATTTCATATTATAGTCTACATAGTAGCATGTAGTGTTTTGCTTCAGAAGAACTTGGGACAGCTGTCAGATAACTTAACTGCAAACGCTGCTGTCCCAAAATATGTAAAATCCAAGATCTCAGGTATATTTTACTGCACAAGACAATATTGACTGTTTCCACTGTTACTCTATCACACATTTTTCTATGGCATTTTTACACACTTCATGTCTTTTTAAACATATTAACATGTGCAGTTAGTATATATGTTTTATTTTCATTTTATTTTCATAGATAACTGTAATTATATATTGATATTCAATATGACATATTTTATATATTTTTTATAAAACAATGCAGAGAGACTGCAAAGAAGGATTTCACATTCAGTGTATCCCGTTTCTCTGTGCGTATTACTATGAAGGCTTCAGTGATTAATTTAATAATTAATTATCACTTGCAAAACACCCAGCAAACCTGGGGTCAGATAGTACTCTAGTTTAGAAAGAGAGTGGAAGGAACAGAAGGTTAATTGGGGCCCGGTAGATCATTTCAGCACCAGAATCTCCTCAAAAGTTGAGCTGGTCCTGCTTTTTGCTTTCCTAGCGTCAGTTGGATAACAACTATACTCAGCATCTGCTCAGGTTTGATTTTGAGCTGCTGTGTAGAAATATGTAAGTGGGTGCATACATTAGTGTTTACATGAAGATACATATGGACGTCATCTCTAGATTCTTTGCAGGAGTGTAATATATTAGATAAACGACCAAACACTGACTAAAATACACAACACAGTTTCTAAATTTCACTCTGTAAAAAAGGAGCATTTGATTTATGGCTACACTTATTCTGGTTTTAATAACAGTAGAATCACTCACAGTTCCTCCCTCACATGGTAATAACTTCATCATTATTAATCTCAGTAATGGTAATTTAGTTGGTAGATTCAGGATTTAGATTTTCTGTTAGTTTGCATAAAAGCCAGATGTGAAAAGCAATGGACACCTGAAATTTTATTTCACTTGTAACTTTCAGTTATTTGTTATATTCGGTTAAGTTTAAGATGTGTCACAAAGCAAGTTTAAACACTGTACGAGGGCATCCTTGCCTGGCACATCCCATGCATTTACATCTGTTTGGCATTATTGTGGGCTATTGCAGCCTAGGGTTGGTTTTTTGGCACATCAGGTGGCACAGTGCAATTCTGATAGCCATTTTGGTATGAAATTGTGCTTTTGTTGTGTCTTTGTCCGCCGTTACCTGTATGAAAAAAGTAATTTTTTGGATGTAGTGGCCAGAGGTGCACACACAGACCTCTGTGAAACCACAAAGCCACTTGTTAAATTAGCTTCTTGCTTTTTGATATAAATGATTTTAATAAACATCAGAAATAAAATTAATGTGATTCATCTGCTTGTGGAATGAAAGTTCTCTACTTGGTTGATTGAACCACTGGCTGACAGATTTCAACAAGAATTAAACATGCTCTATCTGCTGTTTTCTAATTTGAGTAATTTGCTATGCATAATTATGCATGGGTCACATATTGGGAACATTCTTTAATAGGGTTAATCTCCCACATGTAGAGGCACCAAACAAAATGAGTATGTAACCTTGTGTATCTGATTTCCCCATTTACAAATTAAACATAAAGTTAATATGACTCATTCTTCCTGTTTGTGAATGTATCACACTGTCCATTGGGGCATAATTGTGATGATCTTTCATTATCATAAAGAACAATTGGAATCATTTTTAACAAGCTGTCTAATGAATGGTGGCTCTTTTGAACATAATTATATTAATTTGTCACAGTGCCCTTGAAGTTTGATGTTGCTTTTATTTTTAGAGAACATTAAGCCCATCTGGCCACGCCTTGGTTTTGGCTCACATACTGTATGACAAGTGACAGTTGTTAAAATGTTGATTTCTTGACAAATAGCATCTCCGAAATTCTCACAAATACACAGGAAGCTTCATCTTAGAGCAGCTTAAATATTTTAGCTTCCTATCATGTAAATAAATGTTTAATTTGTATTAATGTTTTTTTTTTTTTTTCCATTACAGAGATAATTTCCCAATTAACTTGTTACAAAAAAAGAATTAATAATCAACCTGAAAAGATATTACATTGGTTAAGGCAGAAATATGTGCATGACACTCTTACATAAGTTTTGTATGACAAGGCCATAAAAGAACTCTAATTATGAAATGTAATATTCAGATTTATTGCAGAAGTGTTGTATTAGACTGGATTATAATAAAGTGGCAACAAAATGTAATTTATATATGAGACAATTTCAATGCTTGGGTGAATGGATTTTAGTTCAAAACCACATTTTAGTACATTTCAGTATTATAAGAACATTTGAAAAGGCTGTTTGACGGTTTAGAGTTGGTTTTACACCGTGTCTCCTCAGAAAGTATGTGAGCAGCATGTTAGCGGCATGTTCAGTGCTGCATGTGTATTTAAAACATAGGCATCCACGTGCAGTACAAAGTGTAGGTCACCTGCATTTTGGAACCATTCAGACTTCAATATACTATACTGGACATTGTATTTTTACACATGTAGCGCACAGCAGGAGATTGTCAGTCAGATGCATTCTCACAAGTGGAGAAACTTGCTTTCAGCCAGGGGCAGGGGAAGGAAGCAAGACATGACACATTAGAGATCACACTCCGACATTACACAGACTTTGTACTAAATTGCTTGCAGGATAAAGTTCAAGTAACTTTCTGGCCATCTGACTGGGACATTTTAGTTATCACAAGCAGCTCACTGGGGCATAAACGGGAGAGATTTTCAACATAATGTAACACAAGTTGTTTTTTATGTTAGGAGTTCATCACATATGCCATAAAATAAAGGAACTCAGAAAGCACAGTACCTGAAATGAGTTAAAGAATAGCTCACAGTACATGCGGACCTCCCAGCTTGGTCCCTCAAATGTATGTGGCATTCCAACAAATATGATATAGTGGATGCCAAACACCAGCACTAGTACAAGGGTTGACTTTGCCAGTTTCCTGTGGACAGACACAAACAAACATACAGTTTATAATATGGTTTGCAGAGTAGAGACAAACTGCTTGGATGTTTGCTGTCAATAAAAGTATGTATGAGAATAGTGACTAGGGGCAGGGGTGGGCTAAAACTTTTTTTTTCTTTATCACAATTCATGATTTGAATTTGCATTCCTTCCAATCAATTTTGAAATTATTATTAATTAGTTATTAGTCCAGTTGGTTGCATATAGAATATACTGTATGTTTCATGCATGACCAAAAATGAAGAAAACAATCACTGCCTAGCACCAGGCTTTGTCGAAATACTGTAAAATATTTGAATAACGTAAGACAAAATAAATGATGTAGTCCAACAGCAGCTACTGAGACAACAAATGAGAACAAATTAGTAATATGAATACTTACATTGATTTCAGGGGCACAGTTACAGCTCTGGAAAAATTAATAGACCACTGCAAATCAAGACCATGTCATGACCAGCCAAATCTCCAGACCTGAACTCCATTGAAAACCTCTGGAGTGTGAACAAGTGGAAGATGGATGGTCACAAGCCATCAAACAAAGCTGAACTGCTTGAATTCTTGCTCCAGGAATAACATAAAGTCACCAAACAGCAATGTCAAAAACTGGTGGAGAGCATGAAAGCTGTGATTGTTAATCAGGGTTTTTCCACCAAACATTGATTTCTGAACACTTCCTAAGTTAAAACATTGGTAATGTTTTTTTATAAAAATGATTATGAACTTGTTTTGTTTTGTTTTTTTGCATTATTTCAGGTCTGAAAACTATGAACCTTTTCTGGTATTTAGATCATTTTTCATTTTCTGCAAATAAATATTGTAAATGACAATAACTGCATTTGGAATTTGGGAGTTATGTTGTGAGCAGTTTATAATATAAATCTAAAATGTTAATTTTACTGAAACATGAGTAAAATTAACATTAAATATCGAAACTGATCACTTTGCAGTGGTCTCTTCATTTTTTTTTTAAGTTTAATCCAGTATTGATTATACTTAATCATCTGAGTCAATGAATTTGTGTTAACAAATCATGAAAGTTATGAAAAACTATAATTGACCCAGAAAATTCAGAAGTTCTGTAGGTTGAGAAGACAGATAGTTTTGAGTAGAAGCCTGATTGATATTCACACTGCACAGATGTTCAGTATACACAGTAACCATTCAAATGACAACAGCAGTCAGTACTGGCTAAAAACAGGAAGATGCTACATGAATCATTTTCACACAAAGTGATTGGAGCAGCTTTTTTTTTTTTTGCTTAAAGGCGCCAAATTAGCAAGTTAATGAATTATAGCACTCCATATACTAAGACTAGTAATCATTTTTGTTCCCAAGCTGTCTTAATACAGATTGAGATGAGTCTCTTAGCTTGAATACATGGGAGAGAATCTTTAACCTGTGCTTGAGGAAATATTAATTTCAATATGATTTTACTCTGACTCAGCAGCTCCACAGCTCCCAGACTACAACACTGAAATGCAGAACTTTTCTCAGTTTATTGGTTAGGCTTACCACGGGGATACCTGCATTACTATTCCAGCAGACACCCCGCCTCTGCTTCCTAAAGTGTATAACAGATTTTCAAAAAATTTTCTGCCTTCAGTCACAATCCAGTCAAGCTGCACATGTAACTCAAGAAGAGACAGATGTTTTATTTATTAAGTAACTTTTTCCCCAGAGATATTTTTCTGGTGAGAGATGTACAGTAAATATTTTCAGTGGAGCTGTCTTTAATGGTTTTCACTTAGTTCTTCATAATCCTTTAAAGCGTTGTGTACTGTTTTGTGGGCTTTATTCCACAGTAGTGTGTGGTTTCTGGATGTGAAGTACCGTACAGCCCTTATAAATATAGCAAAAATACATTCGCATTATATTAAGAATCCGGTATCAAAACGCTGGAGGGGGGTGTGACATGTGCACTGTGATCTATCAGGCACTACTGAGCATTACTTGGTAAACCCAATGGTAAACTTTGCGTCATCCTAAGTGGCTCATTTATATGCATCATACCATGTTCAAACACAAATCCCAGTGCCAGTGCCACACAACCACCAAACAAGCACAGCTAACACTCAGATGGAAACAATATGCAGGGTTTCTTTTTCTCATTTTAATTTACAAAGACCATCTGGATGGAGGAGCATGTGACCATGGCTAGCTGAAGGATGTGTCATCGCTCTTTTTTTTACTTGTTTGACAGTTTTAAGGTCCTCCTGAATTAGCACTTTCTGCATTATAACATATGTGGATGTGAAGTAGACACAGTATACTACATACTGTGTATGTGTGTACATAGAATCTCCAGTTGTATATAGTATCTATCGTGTTTTCTATTTTTTGTATGCTTCCACTCTTTGTTCTGTACTGAGCTGTGGTAACACACTAATTTCCCCGCTGTGGGATCAATAAAGTCTTATCTTATCTTATCTTATCTAAGTGGACAGTCGCAGAGAGAAAAGTCTGTTAAACAGAGAGAAATTACAAAAACTACAGATAGTGCTCAACTTAAAATGGCATGCACGCCTGTAGACACATACACCATAGAAATGAGAACTCCGGGTGTGTCTGCTGTGGTTTTGGAGGTTACTCGGAACATGAGCAAATTGATAGTGTAGCTATTGTCCAAGCTTTTCTGAAACCTTGGAAAAAATCAACAATGGTCTGGAGTTTTTTTCCCAAATGTGTCACCAAGGCAGAACAAAGGTCCTCCTCTGTGGAGGATCAGATCAGTTTCTCTGAAGCTCGCCTCTGCCAGATGAAAAAAAAAAGCAACCACGGCTGAGTGAACCATAGCAGACAATACAATATATGAATGCTGCATGTGAAAAAGGGCCCAAAGGGTGATCATCCCATCCAATTCATTTCATTTTGGCTGCTGACGATACTCATCTGTCCATCGCCAAAAAGCACACAAAGTTAGACTGGGCCCACCGGACACAGAGAAGTGGTCATCCTTAGTCAGTTTATCAAACTCCACAATTCCCTGAGCTAAACCGAGGATCAGCTGTAAGAAAAATGCAAAACCTGCAATGGAAGGGCTCCCAGATTTTCATCTGCCAAGACCAGTGTGTTGCTGTGCTGTTTGGCAGGAAAGATGCTCCTTCAGTGCTGCTGTCCAAATAAACATTGCACAAGATATTCTAATTGATGGTGCAATTGATAATTGGTAATTGATTCCCAGCTATGTCGTGCAGCACAGTGGAGCCAAGCCATTTCTGAGAATCTGGAGGACATGCTGCTTTTTTTGGAGACACTGTCCTGACATTTCTACTGTTGAGCCAAATAAAAAATGATATTGAAATATGCTGTGTTGAAGGCAGATTTGATATCGTGAATATCATGAGCATGCTGTTTACTTCCTATTGTTTATGAAGAGCTTGATAAGCTAATAGCGCTTTCTGGATAGTTTCCTTTGCTCTATCGCACAATTCATGCTGCAGAGGAGGCCAACTATGTTCTGGCCATAACAATGAAACCATTTCAATTAAGAATAACTTAATTCTCCTATAGCAATGCTTAGGTATTGATAGGGTTTTAGGTTTTTATTATCAGATTTTGTTCTATTTAAGTACTTACTGATGCTTATCCTGTACTGTGCTTAGACAAATGGCTTAAGTTGCCTTCAATGTGCGATGTCAGGCCAGAAATGTAATAGATTTACATGTAAGCAGTCTGAGCTGCTCCATCTTGTGCGGATTACACACACCTGATGTCTAAGTCATGTAAAGGTGCTGTAGCCTGACCGGTTTATTTTAGTTTTAAATATACAGATTAGGAGCAGGAGCACTAGAGAGAGTTTTCCTTTCTTCTTATTTTCCCTTTACCTCTATGTAGTGATGAGAACAGTTGGGAGCGTCACGTCTCATGATACCGTTTTGTTGTTGTTCTTTGATGAGAGTTTCTTGTTTAACATGTCTATGATCTTTCCTTGGCTGAGGTCCCAGCTGTTACCCTTTTTTGTTAAGAATGTTTTTGTTCATTTGTTCACTCGTTGAACAAAATGAGGCCGTCCCTTGTCCTGTTTATTATTTGCACTCAGCACAAACCTCTGGCAGAAGCCATGAAGTGTCCAAAAATGTGTACGGTGTGAATCTTGTGGGAGTCATTAACAAGCTGATCTCTACAGTAGATGCTTTTGGTAGTTTCTCAAGTGAAGCTCCTCCACACTGTCAAGTTTTGGTTGCAAGTGTGCCTTGAATAATTTTCCTTTTATCTCCATCTATCTCCAAATGTATTTGGCAGGGTAAGGAAACATGTCCAATTTAAGACAGTACAATTGCCAAAAGAGAATTTATTTCAGTTTAATTGCTGGAATGAGCAAGGCATTAAGATTGTTAATTATCTGTTTTGAGTCATTTGAACATGTATATGGTAAAACTAAATATGATAAACCTTCTAATAATTTTTTCTTTCCTCAGTCAATAACATCTCCCATGGAATCATTTCTGTTTCAGTTTTGCTGCAATAAGAATTTAATTTTCCACTTCTATAGAGATTGCAGCCACTCAATACATTGAACACTGATGGTATTAGCAGAGTATGGCAAAGGCACCTGGGGTGGAAGATGAGGAGGAGGCATGGTTTGATGCACTGGAGTCAATATGCAAAAAAATATTTTTATTCAACAGGTAAACGAAAAGTTGCAGTTTAAACCTCAAGCTCTTCATGAGTTCTATACTGGCATCTCTCCCTCCTTGGTGAATTGTAAGAAAGAGATGGGATCTTACTTACATTCGATATTACATTTACAATACTTCGACATACAGCTTTTGGGGAATAATTTCACAACCTATTTTTTTGATAAACTTATTGTATATTGTAGAAGCTGTTACTATCAAGGAGGTGAGTCTTATTAAGCTGTGGCATTAAGGCCAGATCTTCCACAGTTAGCTGGTGGTATGGAGAAGTGTTGCCCATGCAGTGTCTGAACTCACCTTTGATGGATAATGAGAGATTTTTTTGAAAAACTGCAGGGGGGGCTTGCTCAGCTACCTCCCAAACAGTGCTACAGACCAGCTACACAGAGGATACTGTTCAGTTGCCTGGCAGACACTAAATGCCTACCAGGAAGATCAGTGAGTTCTCATTTGGTTATTTAACTGTCCTGTATTTACTGGGTACAAGCTGGTCCTTGTATCCAAGGTATTCAAGCTTTTGTGTAAACACATCTTAGGCATCATCACTTTGTCCACATTTCAGAGTTGTACTTTTTGTTTTGTGCATTATATTGTTGAAAGTTTAATAAGTTTTGGTTAAAAAAGAAAAAGAAAAATTTCTGCAGGAAAAAGTTTAGCTCAGTGTCTTAATGTACTGATCCAAAATCTACAGAGAGCAAGTATTTTAAAGCTTAATGTAGCTACTAAAACTCAGCTTGGGATTTAAGGACTACTGCAGAGTTTAGAAAAGCAACTACAGTACTATAGGCAATTCAAAGTCACAGCATTGCTGCAGTTCCCAGGGGAAATCCTCCAGTTGGGAATGGAAACTGTTTTCACCTGCCTTTGGCTGTAATAGTAATAATGTGTGGCAGCGTGTGTAATGCTCTCCTCTACATTCACTCTTGGCATACAAATAAACAGCTTTCTCAAACAAACAAGAGGTCAGAGAACAGTCAAATATATAATTTACTGCCAGTTTTAATATTATTTTAGCGATTTGAGTTGATTTCAACAGATTCATACAGCAGCTATAGTAAACAGTTGTGAGGCTTCCTTGGTTTGACTTTAAGTACACATTACGTCACATATTTGTCATGGAATGGATCATATGAAAAATGACATGTGAGCATAAAGTTTCATGTTCAACAGGGCGCTTTATTAGTTTCTCAAAGCAGTGTGTCACCACAGCAACGGACCAGCTTTGCACTTGCAGCTGAAGGATGATCACCAGAGCTACTCACTAATTAGCACCCACAGTCTAATTGTAGATGCCCCTAATATAATAAGTATCAAGGGAAAATAAAATAGGAATACAATTTCAAACTAACTAAAAAGATGTGCTAAGTTACAGAAACATATATCAGAATGTGTTAAACCCTTTTTTGTGTGTTTGTAACTACAGTACAGTACAGTACAGGAGGTCAGTGTTGATCAGTGTATTGGGTATTACTGATTATGTTTGTCACTGTGACACAGTGTAGGTAAAAATGTTTGGAGTTTGCTTTAGTTTTAGCTTCCATATATAGTATGTCTGACGTCTGTCTATCTGTATGTTTGTTTACATCTTTAGGTGGTGAACAACATGTAAATGAAGTAAAAGTAGTTTAACTACATTTTGCAGTAACTTGCTGGTAGTTCAACCACAATCATATTTGCATAGTAATTCACATCTGCATCATCCTTATTGTCAGTCTAATGACTTTTTTTGCCAAGAATTTGGAACTATATATTTTTTAAATACAGTAGTTAACCAAACTAGTAAACAAGTTATTTATCTTCCAAAGCTATATTTTCAAAGTAGCTTTTCCATCACCGACAAACAAGTTACAAACCAGCTGTTGATTTCATTCATGAGCAGCCTGCTGGAAATAACACAGTGTAGGTTTATTCAATGGGAAAAATTAGTCCAGGCCTCTGCAAAGTGTTGACAACGTTCATCTCTCTCCTGCTTTCTTCTTTTCTTTTTTAGGTGTTTTTACTGTATGTATTTTTCTGTATATATGAAACTACTTGATGTTGGCGTACATTCATCTCCCAGCATGGCTTCTAGTTAACTGCACCTGATCACTATCATTTTTTTTTTATTAACAGGCCACTCGTCTATACAAAAAACCTCTCTCGCAATATTTGAAATTGTGCTCCTCTTACATAATACACTGTGATGATAATGTTTTTAACTGACACACTAACGCCAGCACTGCCAGGAGAGAATAATAGTGATAATTGCAGATGGATGCAGATGCAGATGATGCAGTGAAAATGCCAAAAACGCATTGTATCTGTGCATGTGTGAGTGTCTGACTGTATTGCTCAAGTGCAACAGCAAATGTATTCTGTGGGAAATGTTATTACATTTTCAGGTGGAAATGTTAATTTACTTAACTAAGTCACAAATATGTTGATACTGAACATATCAGTAACATGTTTCCAGAGAACAGACTTTTTTTCCACCGCCGTTGTCAATCTTTCAGTACAATATGCAGCATTATTAAGCCTTTATATCATTTATATGTTTGTCTTAAATCGTTTGCTTAAGATTAGAGCAGGGCTGGACTATAGGACAAAACAAAATCTGAGTTTAGTTGTATGTAAATGTAATTTCTTAGAAACAAGATTGTGTGGTGACATAAATTTATTTATATAATCGCACTGTAGTAGTAATAGTCTGATAGTTCTCCCATGTTTGGAACATTCAAACCTACAAGCTGGACAATTTTCCCTCTTTTCGTATGTACAACCAAGTGCACTACTGTGAATGTCTTTCTGGAGTGACTATTAATTGACCCTAATAACAATTACAACTTGCATTTCCATTTGACAAGAAACTGCAGGTTCTATATATTTTTCTCTCTCTTTCTTTAGTTTTAGTTTATAAAAAAATAAATGAGTATAATATAAAAATTTTACAGCAGTTCAAAAATGTGATATATATTTTGTGCTCACATGCAGAGATCTGACAACTCAAACATCCAATCACTGCAGATCGGCTAAAAACAGCCTTAACACGTTATCAGAAAAGTTGACATTCAAAATGATCACTCGCAGGGACACATTTTACAGCTCACAATTCATATCACACTCTAACCCTGGACAAAAGCTTGATGTGTTAAAGGTACGGCCAGTTCGATAAAAACCTGTACTGTTTCCTGGTGTCGTATCTCCCTGCATTTGTCTCTCGAATCTTGGTGGCCAGTACTCTCACGATGTTCACAAACAGGATAAAGTTGAGCTGAAACAGAAGAAGAGAGATGGAGAACTTGTTATTTGTGCAGTAAATATGAGTAAAAGTTAAAATTTTATTTATCTGAAGATATTACTATATATATATTATATATTATAAATTCAGTATTAAGTGACTGGAATTTATATAAACAATACTAAAATAACTTTAGAATCAAATGAAGAATGAATTACTTAATAATAGGATTTTTATTTTCACAGAATTTAACGAGACTGAAGAAAAGTCATTTTAAAGATGCTAATTAATATTTTTGCCAGACTCTTTTTGCAACTTACACTAAACAAGCTTGAGTGAGCATAAAGTATCAGGGCGAAACAGCTTCACTTTTAATTAGGAGAAAAATAATGAGAAAATGCTGTTTGACCTCAGAAATCAGATTTTGCATAATGAGAGGAAAACGTCTTTTAGGCTGTAAACACATACACCACATTAACACTTTCCAGAATTATTCATCATGAAGGACTTGAATGTTGTCACTTGTGTGGAGTCATCACATCTTTGTAAATAAGAAAGCAGAAACTTGACATGCATGCTTATTAACTGTCTCTTCCAATATCGACAATTATAGCACAATTGGACAGGTGTTTGGCGTGTCATTTCTAGCAGCATCCATTTATTTTGTGTGTGTGTGTGTGCGTCTGTGTGTGTGCGCGTGTGTGTGTTTGTGCATTTATTTGGAGTAAGCAGCAAACTGAACAAGAGACATAAACAACATGTTGAGTGTTTAAATAACTCTATTTTTAAACGTATCTTGAAAAGCTTTAGACACAGACAATGTATCTTACTATCAGGCCTTGGACTTGTCTCCACATTGATTCCCACAGTTACTCCAACAACGTTGAGCAGAAATTACCTGAAATATAACTGTTAGCAGCTTTGTTAGCTGAGTTTTCATAGTGGTTAAATAATTAGTAAGCAGCTTAGTTGTAGTTGCAATGGTTATTTTAACACTGAAAATACTTAAGCAGTGGTCTATTAATGGTTATGACACAGGCTTAGGGTAAAAGTAACATTAATGTACCACTTCCCTCCAGCATATGTGAAAGTGCTGTGTTCAGTAGGTAGTTGAACAGGAATTGCTAGGACTTTAATTATACATTTTTATAATTCCTAAATTTGGAATAATAAGATGGTAGCCAAAGGGACATAAAACATCTGGAAATATTTTACTCAAATGTTCAGTATCAGTATATGTGCAAATATTTTCACTGTTTTCCATGAAAGTGTATATGTTTTCAGCTGTGCTAACATAGCAGCAAATGTGATTTCTAACAGTCGATTTAACCCTCCTGTTGTCTTCGGGTCATTTTTGACCCGAAACTGGTTTTAACAGCAGAGAAAACCCCTTAAATGTTGCTTTTCCAGGCTGAAATTTTATGACTTTTCCTAAAGTGACCCCAACATTAGAAAATTGGAAATTTTGACTTTATTCATTTTTCCATGGAAGCTGTACACAACTTCAGTACAAAGATTGTCTTCGGGTCATTTTTGATCCGGAAATTAAAATCACAATCAGAGTCGGTTAAAGACTATAAAACACAAACACAGATACACAGATACACACACACACACACAGCTGATTTGAACTAAACCTTTCCTGTGCAGATGTACCATCATCTATCCATGACCCCATACACAACTTTCAGAGATCAAAGTTCAAC